>JARGYA010000469.1:0-100020 GCA_029204335.1 Mycena vulgaris
TCACGGCCCCAGATACAGCGGCGCGGACGTTCCTGTCTCATTGAAATTTGAAACTTGCGTAAATTTGGGGGTACAGTCCTACTCGCTGGTAGTCGCTACGAGCGCTCCCTCGGCGGCAGAGTGAACAATCGGAATGAATTGGAGGTTAACCCTGTCTGTCTCCGGATCAGTCTCTTTTCGAATTCTGGCTCTAAAATTTTGTCGAATGAGAGCGGATCCTTGGCGGATGCCGACGTTCACGTCTTTCCCGCTGGTCGCGGTGGCATCCTGTGGCCTCACTCGCAGAGATCCAGCTGACGGATTTCTAGTCCCCTCTTCGCAATATACTGTGGATAATTCTACCGACTTCGTTAAATGGCCGGCATGCCTTGAACTGAGATAAGCTGGCCGCGACTGTGAAGGTACGCAAGTCAAGCACATGTCGATCGAAACGGTCTTTTTTCTGGGAGGTACCGCCCGACACCTAAAAACGAGACTTGGAACGCAATTTAAATCGTGACCACTATTCCTCCTGTTATGCCTTCCGACTCTGAATGCGGTTGGCCTCCGTGCCGCCTCTGTGTTTGTGATCCTCGCCTGCGCGACAACAGGGACGCTGTTCCCCGTGCTCGCAAAAAAATCGACATGGCTTCATGTCCCCAAGTCGGTCTTCGAGTGAGTCCGAACCAAATAGGTTTTAATTCGAAACGTTAATTTCTCCCACAGATTCGCCAAGTATTTCGGATCCGGCGTCATCGTATGCCCTTCATCGCGATCTTGACCTCCATCTCAACATGCATGTAGATCGCAACGGCGTTCATCCATCTGTTGGCCCCGGGGCTCGAGGAGCTCGGGTCGGACTGCCTTTCCCCCGCATGGCAGGAATATGTGAGTACTTGCTATTGTAGGTTCCACACGAAAAGCTAATGATACGCAGCCTACGCTCTTGCGCTATGTCTGCTCAGCATCATGTCGATATTCATCCTCGAGGTCATCCGCGTTTCGTTGGGGGGACTGCGCGGCTGCAGCGACTCAATATTGACCATGGTGCGCGCATCCAGCTGTAATCCCTCCGCCGCTTAATTGGATTGGATTTAGATGCGCACGCGCCTACGGGCCTGAGGGCGCACCCACCGAGTCGCCGCCGGCAAAATACTTGGAAGACGCGGAAGAGCAGGAGATGGATCTATCGAGTATGGATGATTCCGCCGTCGCGCAAATCATCGGAGTCGCAATATTAGAATTCGGGGTCATTTTGCATAGGTGCGCACCGATAACTAGCCAAATTTCAAATTTGACACTAGCTAGGTTCGGGCAGCGTTGCGGTTGACGCTCGCTGTCGACGAGGGGTTCAAAATCCTCTTCATCGTCATTGACGTACTGGCAGGTCAGCCCTCCGCCCATGCTGGAGAGCGGTGGTCAGCACATCGGGTATTCATTACAACCCCGGCGGACGCACTTTAGGGCCACGCGATATCGTCGCCCCCGCACTGGTCAAACAATGCGATGGACGCAAGAGCAGACGGAGCGGAGAACGCAGACAGCAGGAGTCGCCGATAACACTGCCCAGAGGTTGTTGTGAATCCACTTTATATACTTGCGCGTCGCCTATGCGGATTATCTTCGCGTGGCTGTCGTTACGGGCATGCCAGGAGCGGTCATGCAGCGGTGGACACTTCTTTCAGGGCATATATAAGTCTGATATCCTCCCCGGCGGTGGATCTAAGCAGTCATTCTAGCTAATGGGAACGGATAAGTGCGCTCTTCTATTGAAACCCAGGTAGAAAGAGTCGGAGTTCAAAGACGCGTCTTGGTCCGCATGAGAGACCCGTGTAAGTATGTGCCTTCTTCTCGGGATACAAGGACTGCGATTTGACACGAGGTTTTCCATGGCGTATTCAAAGCGAGAAGGACCATCTCTGGCACATCTGTGACGATTTTCTGCGCAATGGTAGCGTCTCGAAACTGTAGCCCTCTGTAGCCTCGGATGCTCGGATTGTCGTTCTCAGAAATGGTCGTGGATCGATGGCTCGGCAGAGATACTTATGCGGGGTCTATGTTTTTGAATACGAAGTTTGTGGCCCAGTGAAAGTGGTTGAACTAAAAACATACAAGCAAGGCAAAGCTGGAAAGATTCCTGGTGGTGGCTTTGCCGTCTGTTGCCGTGATGGCTGCAGTACGACATACCGGCCCGGCAGTCGCGCCCGCTCTTGCCGAGCCGGCGCTAAAAGTCCGCCAGAAGATGAATGGCCGTAGAATTAGCACATCTCCGAAAATGCTCGCGATGGCCCGAGAAAGCCAATAAACCGAGGGCGAAGACAAATTGAGCTAAATTACCAGATACACTGATGACGATAAACACAGGAGAGAAACGGAAGATATGCATCCTCGTTGCCTATACTGTACGGAAATTGAAGTGCGAATTTTGGAGTGCAAATCTAGGTAGACTGAGACGTGACGCGTGCCTTTAGACAGGACAAGAGCTACATCGCCGCAGACTGATCCGTGCGCAGCATATCCGCGAGATTGTTCAAGTACAAATCCCAATCCGAAACCCTATAATAAACGAAAGGCATCAGGCACAACAAGGTCAGGCATGAGCGTAGCAGCGTACTCGAAAGCCGTCGGAGCGGTGGACCAGAGCGTCACGGTATCCGGGTTCATGTTCTTGTCCATATCCGCATGCTGGCCGTTGGGCACGCCAAACTGCTCCGCATCGAAATACTGCGTGTCGGTGAAGGCATGCGGGGCAGGAACGGTGGATCCGGAGACAGCGGGTGAGTAATCCACAGGAACATGCGGTGCCCGCGCGGGCGCTTCCCCAGGGCCGTCCACATAGTCTAGGAACTCTGGATCCACGGCGCGATACACCTTCCAGGCGACAGGGGGACCGTGGGTGTCGCCAGATGCGTGCGCCCCGCTGCAGATCCCGGAGCTCACGAATGGGGACGGATCGTGCACCTCGGATGCGGGTCTCGCGGGCGGCGCGGAGTGCATTTTGAGGAGTTGCTCCAGGGTGTCACTGTGTCAATGAAAGGGCGAGATCAGGACACAAATCCTGAGGGGAATGAAGATGATCTTACAGTTGCGGACCGGCCGACGGCCAATGCTCCTTGTGCGCGCGCAGGACACCAGTACACCGGTATACGTCCGACAGATCCGCGTCCTCACTGCGGTTACCGCCCCAGATATTGAGCAACAGAACAATGCCGGCCGTGAACACCGCCGTCTGTGAGCGAGCGTAACTCAATCGTATAGAAGAAAATGAAGCGCGAGCTGCGGCACGCACCTGCCCGAACATGAGCGGATTGTGCGGCCGCCGTCGTTGCTGGATTTCTGCGACATGACTGCATGCCCGCGCGGCGCTGGTGCAGATCGAGAGGGACGGAAATGTCTGTGGACTTCAATCAACCCCGGTGTTGTAGAGACGAGGGGGAAACCGCGCTCACCGAGGGGTTGGCGGAATGACGGATCGCGGGGATAAGCGGACGGTGGACGAGGATCTGCACGAGGTAGTAGCTGCAGTAGAGCGCGGCAGACTGGTCGAAGAAGACGTCGTTGGGACATGTGGGGTCCCAGCGCACTGGGACGGCGGAGGTAACCAATACATACTAAATCAATGGCAGGGTGGGACTCACGATGCGCGGGGACCGAGTCGAACCACATGTTCAGCGCCGAGTCGAGCTCCACCACGACCTTCTCCTCCCAGCCCTCATCGTTCATCCCGATCATGGATTTGCTCCGGTTTGTGGAATACTATCGTTTATTGGTTCGTTGGTGAGTAAATATGACACTGAACGAGGCAGACGCACGAGGATTTTCAACGTGAACGACCGGATCCGGTTGAGATTCAGCTGGCATACGAAAAAATCGACGGGAGACGGTATGTTGGGCGGCTGGGAGAACGCCGCATTGTGGGCGCTCGCCTCCCAGTATTCGTCGTCGCACGACACGGGCAGCTCAAGGTCGAAGCTACATACAATGTCAGTGAGAGGAAGAGGAATGGCGAGGGACATACTCGTGCGACTGGATGGCGATTGAGCGACCGAGGGCGCCGCTGAAGTGCGAGTCGAAGAGGATGAGCAGCCTGGCAGTGATGGTGATCCCCGCAGGATATTGAAAGCGTGATATGGCCTACCAATAGGCGCGCTTCTCCAGCTCCTCTTCGGCGCTAACCGTCCGCGTGCGCGTCTTTCTTCGATGTGCACCTATGTCCTGGCCCAAACGAATCCCAAAGCCGACCAACGTCCAGCACGCGCGCCCGCCGGAGGTTCGGTCTAGAAATTGGATGGCAAGCTGGGGGGAGGTGCGATGAGCTGGCGCCGGCGGGTGAACAGAACGAGATGAAACGCACACAGTAGCACTGCAAATCGTAGACGGTTGGCTGGCCGCACAGCGGGTGGCCTGCCAGCTGCACCTGGTCGAACCACTTCCAGCCGGCCGTACCGCAGGCGGAGACGTTTGGGACATGGACACGGGGGTCGTCCGTGTAGAGCGCGCCGAGAGTGCAGACCAGGAGAAGTGTGCTGGCGAACCCGTCGTCCTGCAGGTGCGTGTGGCCGGCCACCGCGGTTTCGAACATCGGGCGGTGGAGGAGCGGGAAGAAGACGTTGATGTTGACGAAGTACAGAGAGATTAGGGTGGTCATCAGGTCGTCCTCAGGGAATGTGTATGTTCGGCGCGGAGGAGCGTCTTCCCACTAGATGCGATGTCAATGAGACGAGGCAGTACGATTTAAGAAGTGAGGCGAACAGGCTTTAGTCTCCATGGTTTCACGCAAGGCGGAGTTGGGATCGCGGATTCGCTGGGGGTTGTCTTGAGATCCACAGCGGCTTTGACGAGCATCGCCTGGCTCGACTTTCCCTGGAAGCCGTGGTCCCCGGGATTGTTCAGCGACAGCGAGCGCAGGCTCTGCGCGACCTCGACGAAACTGAGATCATCCGAGTGAGGCGGTGGGAGAGGATTAGTGAGGTTTCTAATAGCATAGGTTATTAGTTCGACGCCCGGGCCCTTGCGCGATGCCGATGATCCCGCGATTGGGACAATATTTGATTCTCGGAGCAGGGACTCGACACTTTTGAGCCGGCTTTCCAGTGATTGAACGTAGCTGGTATCCCTTTAGTACGGCCCACCAATAAGAAAGACCCTGGCAAGCACACCTACTTGATGCACTGGTTGTGCGTTGCTAGCAATGACGAGAATGAGTAATGGATAATAATAATAATAATAACAACATACCATTGCTCGCTGTTGGTATGTGCAAATAAAATCATGTTGTACGCAGTTGCTGCACGGTTCTTCTCCGTCACCTGCACTGCACAATGAACACGGCGACGTTGGTTTAGCAGACATTACTAAGGTGCTGACACCGGCCTGGCAGACGACAATTGATTAACAAGTTGTGGTATCAATCAGTAGACGTCACCTACGTTTCTTCAGACGGCACATATCGCATGGTCTGTGCCCTTTTCTCTTCTTGACGGCTGAATCTTTTTCGGCCATAGTGGTAAGAGGTCACAAGGGTCACGCCATGTCACGCTATCACGCTTCCTGTTGACCACCACCAGCAATCTTTCCAACTTTGCTTGGAGGTCTATGTATGTTTTCGGTTCCAAAAAAATTCACTGGGCTGGGAGATTTGAACTCGAGAACATACACCCTGCATATCTCCGCTGAAACATCGATTCAAATTTCACGATGATTTCCTAGAACGACATCCGAGCAACATCTGGGGCTACAGAGGGCTACAGTCTTACTGACGCTGCCATTAGAATCAAATCGTCAGAGATCTACCAAAGCTGGTACCCTGCTCACTTTGACACGCTCAAACAACCTCCAATCCGAGTTTTTGTATCCCGAGAAGGTACCGCACATGTACCCGGAGCTCTCGTTCGGACCAAGTAGCGTCTCTCTACCCCGGTCCTCAATAAGCGAGCGCACTTATCCACTCCCCATTAGCTAGACTGAATGCTTAGATCCACCGCCGGGGACAATATCACAGACTTATCTGCGCTTCTTAGGCAGCTCCGTTCGGTGTTGCTGACCTACCGCGTCATTGAGCCAGTGAAGAAGCTCATTGGGATATTCATCCTGTCATATGTATCAGCAGCCAAGCCCTCCAGGCCCTCGCTTATATGGCCTGGAAGAAGCGTTCACCGCTGCATGACCCGTTCCTGGCATCCCCGTACCGACGGTCACGCGAAGATAATCCGCATAGGCGACGCGCAAGTATATAAGGCGGATTCACAGCATCCTCTGGGCACTTTCATCCACGATGTTCATCCGCCCAGCCCTCCTTCTGTCTGCATTCTCCGTTACGTCTGCTCTTGCGTCCATCGCATTGTTTGGCCAGTGCGGGGGCGACGATATCGTGTGGGCCGACAGTGCGTTCGCCGGGGTATTATAATGCATACCCGCTGTGCTAACTGCCGTTCTTCAGCATGCGCGGAAGGGCTGACCTGCCACTACGTCAACTTCTGGTACTCCCAGTGCCTCACGGCTCCGATCGCGAGCCCCGCAACCGGTGATGCTCCAGCTTCCTGAAATGCTATTGCAGGGTGAGTCCTTCCACGCGTGCAGGATCCAATACTAAGGCGCAATTTAATACAGCTCTATCAGTGGTTTCATTGTGATTTCTGAATGTATCTTGTGTCATCATCGTTTTGCTATCGAATCATCCACGAGCACGAGTGCCGCAAATCTACGCCCACTTGCCCAACAGCGCCATGACTGCGCAGCCGAACAGCATAGATCCCACCGCATACGCAAGTTTCCCGTTGCTGCTATTGACCATCTCCCTGTTGAACAAGAATTCGTGCGCCAATAACTGCCGCCGGCAATCAGCCTTGAGTGAAGGAGGTAGAGGCATGCATAGATGCGTACCTCGACTAGTCCGGTGTACATCAATATCCCTGCGCTGAAGGAGTCGAGCACGCCGCTCACGATGGATGCAGTCGTGCTCCCGGGGTTGTACGTGCTGCGGATCGCGAGCCCCACGGCGATGCCGATGGGTGTGCTGAGCCCGTAGATAACCCCGGCGACGACAGGCACATAGCTGTATCGTGGGGGAAGCCTGAGGAAGGCGAGGCGGGAGCCGAGTCCCAGGCCTTCAAATGTTTCTGGGGAAGGTCAGTTGTATGGTTGTAGATATATCAAGGAGGACGCACGGTGGAAGACAATAACGACAAAAAGGATTTTGAAACTCTGGTCGACAGCGAGCGTCAAGCCGATGAGAATGCTTCCCGAACTCAGCGAGCATCAGATTTAGCTAGTTGTCGGTGCGCACCTATGCAAAATGACCCCGAATTCTAATATTGCGACTCCGATGATTTGCGCGGCGGCGGAATCATCCATACTCGATAGATCCATCTCCTGCTCTTCCGCGTCTTCCAAGTATTTTGCCGGCGGCGACTCGGTGGGTGCGCCCTCGGGCCCGTGGGCCGCGTGCGCGCCGGCGCGGTGTCCGTGCGCATCTAAATCCAATCCAATTAAACGGCGGAGGGATTACAGCTGGATGCGCGCACCATGGTCAATATTGAGTCGCTGCAGCCGCGCAGTCCCCCAACGAAACGCGATGACCTCGAGGATGAATATCGACATGATGCTGAGCAGACATAGCGCAAGAGCGTAGGGCTGCGTATCATTAGCTTTTCGTGTGGAACCTACAATAGCAAGTACTCACATATTCCTGCCATGCGGGGGAAAGGCAGTCCGACCCGAGCTCCTCGAGCCCCGGGGCCAACAGATGGATGAACGCCGTTGCGATCTACATGCATGTTGAGATGGAGGTCAAGATCGCGATGAAGGGCATACGATGACGCCGGATCCGAAATACTTGGCGAATCTGTGGGAGAAATTAACGTTTCGAATTAAAACCTAGTTTGGTTCGGACTCACTCGAAGACCGACTTGGGGACATGAAGCCATGTCGATTTTTTTGCGAGCACGGGGAACAGCGTCCCTGTTGTCGCGCAGGCGAGGATCACAAACACAGAGGCGACACGGAGGCCAAAATAAGTGTCGGGGTTCTGCAGGTGGCCGCATTCAGAGTCGGAAGACATGACGGGAGGAATAGTGGAGACGATTTGAATTGCATTACAAGTCTCGTTTTTAATGTCCGGCGGTGACCGCGCGGGTACTGGCCGAAAAAAGACGTTTTCGATCGGCGTGCGCACCTCCTCAGTCACGGCCATTGGTACCGCAGTTCAAGTCTTGTCAGCCATTTACCCAAGTCGGTAGAGTATATTGAGAAGAGGAAACCAAAAATCGGTCGGGATCTCTGTGAGTGAGGCCATCAGATGCCACTTATCCCAACCAGAGGGAAAGTCGGGGTCCGCCAAGCATCCGCTATCATTTGACGAAATTTCACCCCGCTGGATCGGGACTGCGAGGGTTCCCTTCCGTGCAGCGACTCCACAAGTCAATCAAGGAGCAGAAGAGGTCGATCCGGAGACAGGGTTAACCCGGATTTCATGGCAGTCTACCGCCGAGCTTGAGGTGGAGTGGACTGGGCCCCCGCAGCCGGAACTGTACGCCCAAATTTACACCCGCAAGTTTCAAATCTCAATTAGACAGGAACATCCACGCCGCTGTGTCTGGGGCCGTGCGATGACCAAAGAATGGGCCGGAAATAGTTTATGGCTTTCAATTTTGGAAGGAGGGTTTGCGAAACGAGCGAAAGACTCAAAAAGAGACAAAGATTGGCGCAGAAAGATAACGCCCGGTCGGTTTCATGGTGGAATATCAATGGGTAGAATAATGGAAGTCACATTATGAGGTACGGACCAGGTAACTACGCTGCCCGTACGTTCCTCAACGGGACCACCTATCATGCCTTCCTTCCTTCCTTCCTGCGTGCAAAGAAACCGACGTTTCATGGCAAGCAGGGTTGTGAAACACATTGACGCGACGCGAGGGACCGACCCTCTCCGTTGTTGATTTCAAGTTATGCGAGGCCTCGGAACATGTGGTGAAATAGACATGGAACGAATCATACAAGCTACCGTTGCACCGAAAAATTCTCTGAAAATAGCAGGCGGTAGATTCCTGGGCCGACAAAGGGAAGATCTCTAAGGAGTCCGCGGATTGTCCCACAGAACTCGGAGGGCAGCAGCAACGTTGGACTTGCGGTCGATGTTGTAGGCCCAAGGCTCCGGTGGCTGACCACGGGAGCGCACCGTGAATAAATGACCTTCCTCCGGTCGCACCACCCGCCCTTCGTATCCCGCCACAGAGCATGCAACAGGCTGGAGGATTTTCACGATTCGAAGGTGAAGCACTCGACGTCCAGCATTCCGGGGAAGCGTCGAGGCTTCGAAGCGCGCCACAGCCGATCCTATGTAGTGTAAGCATGATGTTCCAGTCGGAGGTGGGCGACGTACATACCAGTCCAAGGAAGGATAGCAACTCTTTTTCGATACTCAGCGAATAGATTCGGAAGATTGAGTGGATGCAGCGTCTCCCCGACAACAGTCAGACCGACTTTGCGCGAAAAGTTGACCAGGAATGAGGAATCGAGGCGAAATAACGTAGAGTAGGGGAATATCGAGTCGCGGTGGGAGAAGATACTTTCGCATTGCGATAGCTGTTCCTGTGTCACCAGATTTTCGTGTACAAGCTGGTTCGCTAAAGAAGCATATGTGGCACGGCACGCCACTTGGGGGAGCGAAATTTGCCAGGGGAGCCTCGATGGCCCCAGCAAATCTTGGCCGCGAACGAACGACGAGGGTGAGCTGTCGGAGGTGCAACGTAGGCGGACACCTCCCTCAAGCGGCCCCGCATTCGGGCCCGAATAGTAGTATAGAAATCCATGGGCGTGGGTCGGAAATGGGATTACTTCCCTCATCTTTCCACTCGCTCGTTGTCCATACGACAATGTTTGGCGGAGGCCACTGCGGGGAAAACCAATTACGACCATCTCGCACTGAGAGATATCGAGAAAATCGGTGGGTTCTATGAGGGATGGATCCAACGTTGACACTGGCCGCTTTCTGCACCAGAATTGGTAAGCTCAGAAACAGCGGATGCAGTGTAACGCACATTGCGGGGCCTTTGCCAGCGTAGTATCGGACCTTGCAGCGAGGTCCTTGTAGTGGCCGCCATATGCCTCGCGCCGCCACTCCACGGAGAGAACTCTGGTCTGGAAGACTTGACGGTTGTTTGGCGGTCTTTGGTACATCCACGTGACGGCCGCGCGACTGCCTAGCGCGACACACAACGACAAACATCAATGTCCTGTGTTCCTTAGACTCGCAGCATTTCCCGCGCAATATTGTAGCAACATCCGATGTAATTGAAGAGGGCTAAATTCGAACATCTAGGATACGTACACCCGGCAGCAACATAAAAGCATGCCCGACCTTGACTCGAACAAAGCATCCTCTCTGAGTCGGGTTGGAGTCGGGTGAATCGACTCTCGAGCTTCTTGAAAGATTCGACGTATATTAAGGGAGAACCTTTTTGAGGTGGTCTTCATTGAAGTGGTGAGCTTGTACAGTACGTATATTCTGCTGAGGGAGAGATCAGGAAAAAGGAAAAGATCTACGTCTCAACCATGCCCTGGCCTTGAATCTAACAAGGGACTGATCTGCGAACTGTACGACTACTACGCTGCGCGGAGTCCGGACACGGACCGCCCATTCCGCTTCCAGGTAGTGTTTATCACTGCGTTGACATGGATTTATTGACTGGAGGTTGAATTGAATTTCAGCAGGCAACCCGTTGTGCCTTGTTGAAGACCCGCAACTGAGTCAAAATGAGCTTTCTGTGTATTTGAAAATATATCCATATAGACGTACTTACGTACGGGTGAACGTGTAGTGAGCGTTAGATTAGGACATAGGATCCGTGTGATATTGTTGCGGGGATGAAATAGTAAAAGTACAGGCACAGAGATTCCTTGCAGCAGAGAGGCTGAGTGTGCCTAAACAGTCCGTTGAACCCAGTAAATGGTTGATCATCGATCACGAATTTCTTCGGACCGCTGCCGTTTGATTTTAGCACGGATCCACGCTCATCCCGACCACCACCATGCCCGAGGCTTGGAGGCTCAGATCCGGTGGGATCACAGCATCAATTATTAGTGCGTTGTGCCCTGTGTTCTTTGAACCACTGAATTTCCTCGGATCATTTTGGCTGGATTAGAAATTTGGTACTCCCAACATTTTGTGACGAAATATGAATGACGAGATCAGAGGTAGATAAGATGGCATCATTGCGAATCCGATTCTTACATATCGGACACCGCACGATCGCACGATCTGCAGCTTATTCACCAACCTTGACAATGAGCGGTGTCCCCACGGAGGAGAGCCCCCTACTCGCCCGCGAAGCCACCGCGAGTGCTAACCTGAAGCGCAAGGGCCTCTTTAGTCCGTACCGCCGCGTCCTACTCGCAACATTCCTCCTCTCAACCACCTTCTACTTTGTGCGTATGTCGTTCCCAGGGTGGCTTTCTAAGTTATATCGCGCATATCGCTTCCCAGACCCAGACCCCACTCATCTACGCGTACCGGGTGTTCAACTGCCAGGAATACTACGAGGATCCCACGCACCCGCCGTACACAGGCACCGGCGATGCGTGCGCAATCACCGCCATCGAGACGTCCACCGCGCGGGACATTAGCATCATGATCATCCTCTCCACGGTGCGCTGCCGCACCCACTTCCAAATTCACCGAATGGCTGAGCAGTGGCCTTAGATCAGCGGCACCGCCAACCTCCTCTTCACAACGTGGCAGATCCGCAACTGGGGCCTGCGCGCGGCGATCGTACAGCAGACCTTCTGGCCTGCGCTCCGGAACCTCACGCAGATCTACGCTAGTGCGTCGTCCTCTTGTTTCGCTCGAAAATGGAAATTGAACTTGAACCAGCGTTCGCGGGCGGGCGGCTTGGGATCACGGTAATGCAGTCCACGCAGATCATCACCATCTTCGGCGGCGGCGCGGGCTACATGCTCTCCGCCAACTCATACATCGCAGAGGTCGTCGAGCCTGTCGAGCGCACTGCCGCTTTTGGCGTCCTCGCCGGCATGTCGATGCTCGGCACCGCTGTCGGTGCGTCCCCTATATCCCTCTCCCTCATGCACTCACTCCCCGACAAGGCTACATTGCCGGCGGCCTCACCAACGATCGCTTCGGAATCTCCTCGTCATTTGAGATCACGTTCTGCCTCCTCGTCGGGAGCACCTTCTACACCGCGCTCCTCCTTCCGCATGTCCCTCCAGCGGCGCACCAGTCTGAGCCAGTGGGTGATGGCACCACCAAAAAGACTACGGAATCGCTTTTCGCGTTCCTGAACTGCCTGCGCGTCTTCCTGCCGGCGAGGTATGTGCATGGGCCCGGGATGTTCTACGGCCTGATGCTGCTCGGGATCGGCTCCTTCGGGGGTGTGCTCGCTACGGCGTACGTCGTGCGTGATTTTCTATTCTTTTACTCCTGTTTGATTGCCATTGAATGCTAATGCATATTTCTTCGACAGCCCTTGATGCTCCAGCTGACGGCGACGAACCAGTACGCGTACAAGGCGGCCGATAACGGATTCCTGTGCGTCTTTCTTGTTCTCCATCATCATGTTCTCTCATCTCCATATTCTCCCTGCTACACCATCATTTCCGCTCTGCTCATTCTCAATCTAAATAATGTTCTCGCTCCGCTTACTAACCCGCGCTAATACCAATTATCTCGCAGAATGTCCTCCAACGCCCTCTCGCGCGCCGTGTTCCTCACCTTCGCCTTCCCGCACATCATCAGCGCAGGCCGGCGGTGGTTCGCGCGCTCGCGTGCGAGGGAAGATGGAGCTGCGAGTCCCAGTGAAGATGGGACGCTGACGCCCGTATCCCCCACGACTCCCGCAACGTTAACACCCGAAACGCCCACCACGCCCTCAAAAGACACGCTCCCCGTCGCCGCGAGCGCGTTCGAGCCCGCGAACCTCGCCGCTGCGGACGGCGCGCCAGAGGAGCCGCCCCTCGTCCCGCGCGCCGCGGACCCCGCGCACGGTAGCCACTTCGACCTCGCGTTTCTCCGCTGGTCGTACGTCTCTTCCCTCTTCCCTCATCCCTCGCTCGTCAAATAAATTATACTATTATTAACACATTACCCCTTGGGCAGGATGCTGGTGGACGTGGCGCTGACGGCGCTCGTAGGCTTTAGCTCGCGGTCGTGGCACATGATGGCCGCGGCGGCGGTGTTGCCGCTCGCGTCGGGGACCGCGCCGGCGTGTAAGGGCGTGCTGATGGATATGGTGCCTGAGGCGCGCAAGGCGGACGCGTTGGCGGCTATTGCGCTTGTGGAGGTGCGCGTTAATCCTTTATTCATTTTTACGCTTCGTCTTCTTCACATTTGCTCCCGACTCTCTTTCCCCGCCTCCTGCCCCCCCTGTGTTCCCCGTTCCCCGTCATCCTACATTTTGCTGATTCATACGCGACAGACTCTAGCGCTGATCTCGACTGTCTCACTCTTCAGCGTGCTCTTCGCGTTCCTGTCCGACATCGGGCACCCGCGGCTCGTGTTCTTCTGCAACGCGGGTGTGGCGCTGCTAGCCGCCGCTGTGCTGTTTTCAGTGCGCTTCCCGCGCGGGGCGATACGCGCGGCGTAGACTGAGGCTAGACTCGTTACCAGTCTCCCCACAGGACACAACAAATGTGGCGACCACTGTTGCCGTACCTAAACGAGTCTAGACGGAGGGTTGGGTTTTGGGAGAGTACTAGTCCAAGCTCCAATTCGGTCGGGGGTTACATGGACTTCCATGTAGCTCAAATCCAAACCCCGCTTTGGGAACTTGAACTTCCCGATACTGCGGCAAGGGATGCACAGACCGCAGACCAGCAAGTTATTTAAAATCCAGAGTGATCCAAAGCATATTGATTGGGTCAACCACCAACTCAGCAGTGGCTCGGTTATTCGCTGCAGAGCATCGTGGTGTACTCGTTCATTTTTGGATCGTCCTTCCACGTAAACATAACCCCATGGCTTCTATGTTCCAATTAAACGCTCACTGCGCGGAATTGGTCCCAATCTTTACCAGAGCTGGTCGATATAAAGGTTAGACTCGAGGCTCGTTATGGCCCCCGTGGGCCGCACCCGATATTGCTGATTGAGATGTATCATACTTCGGGCTTTGCTTGGTCGACTCAAGGCCTGGCAGCGGCGATATTTTTCTCTTTGCATTTCTTCCTCAGTTCCTGTTGCGGACGAGCACCGCTATGACGGTGGGATGTTGTTACCGTCCCCGACTTAATCAACCGACCCATGTTACCTCGATCAAGTCATCGGCGTCCACTGTGCATCTGTAGGCGTTACATCTCCCGCTTACCGAGTGTGTTTGCAAATGCACGGATATTGTGAACTATGCAGCACCCAGGCAAAAGTTGGGGGTCGCCTGGTTCCTGCAGAAGCTCAGCATCTCGCCCTCACGTCCACAAAGCCGTGCCAACCGAGCAATAGTACGCAGCCCAATCCTCGTAGATCGGCGCAGATAAATCCCTTGTTTGATTCAACCTTAGATCGTGCAGGCTGTGTATAGGTATTTTTATGAGTTTCCACCCTGGATCTGGCCTACTCAGCGAGGTATACATATAAAGCCAACACAGCCCACCACATCAATGAATGCCACCTAAAAAATGGGTCGCACTCTATACACCTCAGCTCGTGAGGTGGAATCTTTCAAGAAGCTTAATCCACTTGATTCAAAGGAGCCTTTCTTCCAATCAAGGTCAGGCCACACCAAGATTTTTCTTTGCTACTCATTAACCGGCGGAGTCATATCATGGATAATTGGATTTTACCCGCGGCAGATACATTTTCTGTTCTTCTAATATCACGGAGGAAATGGTCCGAGTCTAACGAATACCGGACCGCGATGTTTGTCGTTGTCTGTCGCGCTCGGGAAGTGCGCAGCTATCACATGTCCAATCCAAAGACCGCCAAACATTGGCCAAGCAGCGCGTTGTTATCCACCACGGTCCACGATGAGCTCTCTCCGGGCATTGGCGGCGCGAGTCATATGGCGCCCGCTGAGACGACCTTGCTGCCGATACTATGCTGTGAAATCCTACCCTGGCGGCGTGATGTGCGTTATACAGCATCGCCGTTTCTGAGCTTACCAATTCTGGTGCAGAAAGCGGCCAGTGTCAACGTTGGATCCATCCCTCCTAGAACCCACCGATTTTCTCGATATCTCTGAATGCGCGACGGTCGTAATTGGTTTCCCCCGCAGTGACCTCCGCCAGACATTGTTGTATGGAAAGATGAAGGAAGTAATCCCATTTCCGACCCACGCCCATGGATTTCTATACTACTATTCGGGCCCGAATGCGGGGCCGCTTGAGGGAGGTGTCCGCTTACGTTGCACCTCCGACAGCTCATCCTCGTCGTTCGTTCGCGGCCAAGATCTTCTGGGGCCATCGAGGCTCCCCTGGCAAATTTCGCTCCCCCAAGTGGCGTGCCGTGCCACATATGCTTCTTTAGCGAACCAGCTTGTACACGAAAATCTGGTGACACAGGAACAGCTATCACGATGCAAAAGTATCTTCTCCCACCGCGACTCGATATCCCCCTACTCCACGTTATTTCACCTCGATTCCACATTCCTGGTCAACTTTTCGCGCAAAGTTGTTCTGACTGTCGTCGGGGAGGCGCTGCACCCGTTAAATCTTACGAATCTGTTCACTCAGTATCGAAAAAGAGTTGTTATCTGTCCTTGGACTGGTATGTACGTCGCCCACCTCCGACTGGGACATCATGCTTACACTACATAGGATCGGCTGTGGCGCGCTTCGAGGCCTCTACGCTTCCCCAGCATGCTGGACGTCGAGTGCTTCACCTTCGTATCGTGAAAATTCTCCAGCCTGTCGCATGCTCTGTGGCGGGATACGAAGGGCGGGTGGTGCGACCGGAGGAAGGTCATTTGTTCACGGTGCGCTTCCGTGGTCAGCCACCGGAGCCTTGGGCCTTCGACATCGACCGCAAGTACGACGTTGCTGCTGCCCTCCGAGTTCTGTGGGACAATACGCGGACTCCTTAGAGATCTTCCTGCTGTCGTCCTAGGAATCTATCGTCTGCCATTGTTAGGGAGTTCTTCGG
Organism: Mycena vulgaris; assembly: GCA_029204335.1. Lineage (NCBI taxonomy): Eukaryota > Fungi > Basidiomycota > Agaricomycetes > Agaricales > Mycenaceae > Mycena > Mycena vulgaris. The sequence continues at coordinate 16,061 of JARGYA010000469.1, forward strand.
TGCATGGGTCGCTTGTATGATCCGTCGACGTCTTGCATGTCTATTTCACCACATACTCCGAGTCCTCCATGGCCGGCGTCCGGTCTGAATCAACAACGGAGACTCGCGTCGCGTCAATATTTCTCGCAACCGTATTGAAACGAAACGTCGGTTTCTTGGCCTCGCCGTTGGCGGGATTGACTACCCGGTCCGTACCTCTGCTTTATCCACTCCACTATGGAACAGACCGGAAGTCATCTTTCTGTGTCCGACGTGATGGTCCTTCGTTGTGTTATTCCTAGTCTTCCCCAGTTACTCCTGTGCTTCCCATTATTGTGCTGACCGGTTCCCTTCTTCCAAAACTCGCGTACCACAGTCGACCATGGGTCCTCGCCCTTTACTCGAAATGCAGTACATCAACGTTTCAACAGCACTCCAACTTGAACCTCATTACAAATCTGACCTGCATGTGGACGCGGATCATCAAGTGTATTTGTCTTACCATCTCCTGTGCTGACCGGTTCTCTTCTTCCAAATGTACCAAAGTTGACCGTGGTTCCTCGCCCTTTACTCGTTTCAACAGCAACTCCAACCTTCGTTGCAAATCCGATGTGCATATTGGTCCTTGCACTCTATCCAGGCCTCCTTGGATTGTGGTGACGCTCGGTTAAGTGCTGCCAATACATAGGAATATCCATGTTGATTCCGCAATATTTCAATCCTCTCAGCACACATGCCGCCTCTTGCGGGGAGCGAACGTTCTGAAGGTTCCTCAAAATATCTGGGAATACAGGCTTCGATTCTAGTTCCAATGATTCCCTACCAACCCACTCTGAATTCTCTGAGGCTTCGAGAACGAACGTTCGCAACACGATCACCCCATCAGCTCTCCAGATCTTCGATCAGTGGCAAAGCGATGCGGGGTACCGCGTGTCATATGCCGGCCCTTATGCAAGGCCACATGCACCCTCATGCACCGCGCACCCATATCTATCCATATGCGCTGGGCGACTACCATCAGTGCCCAATGAGTTGCCAATGAGCAAGTATATATAAACGCACTTCGTCTTCGTGACTTCAGCTTCTCCCCCTCCGACGATGCTGACGCTCCCTCTCTCGCTTGTGCTGCTGCTGGTGCCGGCAATCTTTGCCGCAGATGACTCGTACCGCACGCTCTCGACCGCGAGCAACCCCGACTGGATGATGAAGGTCCCCGATTCAGCCTCGCTTGCGTCCATCTCCATTCCGGGAACCCACGAGTCGATGGCCCTCTTCGGCGGCGATCTCACCCAATGCCAAGGTGCGTCCTCTCTCTCAGCCTCCTCCTCATCCCAATCTCAATACAATTGAACCTCACAGAGAACTTCGGCGCATCCGCAGACACGCTCACCGCGCAGCTCAACGCCGGCATCCGCATGTTCGACATCCGCCTCCGCGTCAACACCGGCAACACCTTCGTCGTGCACCACGGCGCCGTCTATCAAAATGCGAACTTCGACGACGTGCTCAACAAGATCGACGCTTTCCTCGCCGCGCACCCCGCCGAGGCTGTCATCATGCGCGTGAAGCAGGAGTGTACGGGCGAGCTCGGCAGCTGCACGGATGTCTCTGGCCAGGCGAGCTTCATCGACATCTTCGACATGTACCGCAACAACAGCCCCGCGGCGCAGCGCCGCCTGTGGGCGCCGAGTGTCCAGCGCGGGACCGCGGCGGGGACGCCGACGATGGGTGCCATCCGGAGCAAGATCGTGCTCGCGGTGATCAACGGCCCCCAGGGCGGGCGCACGGAGCAGTACGGTCTCGCGCAGTTCAGCGGGTGGAACGACGGCAACTCCGCGTGGGTGCAGGATAACTATAACGTCCCGAACACCGGTGCCATTGCGACGAAGCGCGATCAGGTGCGTGCGCTCCATAGGTGTTGATTCCGTGCTGATGCCACGCTGTGTAGGTCCGCCGCTTCCTCGACACGACCAACTCGGGCGACCAGAGCGCGATGTACGTCAACTTCTGCTCCGGCTCGAGCATCTTCGCGGAGCCGTTCCAGGTCGCCGGCGGCGGCGGCGGAACCCAGGTGTGTATCACCACTCTGTCTAGTTGCATTTGATAGCTAACGGATGAGCAGGGTGTGAACCCCTTCCTGCTGATCTACCTTGGCCAGGGTACCGACGTGCACGCGGAGGTCCACCGTACGGGCATGGTGATGATGGACTTTCCCGGCGGCGCGCTCATCAACAAAATCATCTCATTCAACGGCAGGCTCTCGGCGTAGACCCCGAGTCCTCAGAACGAGAGAGACGTTGCGAGCTTCTCTTCAGCTTCGGAGATGCCAACCTTTGAGGCGACACTACGGACTGCCTGAAGTTCGGGGGGACAATCACATACTTTTTCACCTGTTCATACCACTGTACAACATACATACCCAGAGGAGTACCCGAATTGAATATTCCGTACCAGTACTCGACTTGCGGGACTCTCGTCCATTGTCTGAGAGTCATTCCCAGGGTGACGCCAACTTTGCGTTTGTCGATAAGGAGCACCCAGATACATATTCGCTGGCTCATGTCAATTACATGCGTATACTTTGATGACTGCGGATAGACTCGTAGCCAGTCTGCCTACGGAGTGAAAAAATGGGGCAAGCACTTTTGCCGTAGGCAGACTGGTACTTCTCATTCAACTGCAACTATGGAGGATGGGATAATCTGCGTGGTAGCAGAGGGAATATGTGTTGCCGGGAGCAATTTGAACATGTAACTTTCTCCTGGATTGTGAAATCCTTGTCTGTGGTCAGTGATGCGTGGGCAATCCCAGCTCCAACTGCGACCTGCACCGTGACCTCTGCGACAAAAGTTAAGGCGTTAGTCAGGTATCTTACGGGCTACTAGTAACTCGTCTTTGATGCAATGCCTAGTTGCCGTCCCCGACCGGCAGCGGACTATATTAAGCATTGACTACTTGACGACGATGGGAAAGAATCCTCAGCAAAATCTATCCACCATCCACACAACACCATAACCACATCCCGGGCTAATGCCCCCTCCTCTCATCCTCGGAATCGACCACCTAAAGGTCCCTACCAGATCCATTGCCGCCAAGCTCGCCTTCTACACTTCCATCCTCGGTCTTACACATCTGGTGCACTTCGATCACCGACGCTCCGGAACGGGAGAGCTCTTCGGTGTAATACTCCAGCACCAGTCGACCGACCTGCTCGTTGAGTTACGGCACAACCCCGAGCAAGCCGTGGCGCAGCGGGGCTGGGATGCAATCACTTGGAGCGTTGAAACGCGCAGCGATCTCGAGAGGTGGCGAGAATGGCTGGGCTCGGAGGGGGTGGAATGCAGTAGGGTGTTGAAAGGGCTGAAGGGGTGGGTGCTTGTAGCAGAGGATCCGGATGGCGCGTTTGTGCGCTGGTACTGCAAGGAGACACATGAGTGGGATGAGAATGTGGATACCGGTGAGTGTATTGATTAAACTGCCTCCGGGGTTTGAGTGAACGTGTGCTTAGATGAGAAATGGCTTCCGAATTAACCGCGGAGAATTAAAGGCGCGTGCATGGTATGAGCATGGTTGTACTTTCAGAATCAACAACGGATCGAAAAACGTGAAATAGGAATGTAAATGCCGGCTTATGATACGAGACGCCGCCGGCGTCCTGAATCGCGGGGAGTGTAGTGGACCTGTAGAAAATAACAAGATGGTTCAGATTCTCTGCAAATTCAGCTTAAATGACCGCCCGGATATAAGCAAAGTTTTAGACGGATATTAATGATCCCTTCAATACGATAATAGCATTGCAGCAAAGGTTACACTGAGCCGCATCCTACAGGCTCATACCCATCTCACAGTTATCGCTCCCAGACCAATCAAATCAAGTGGGAAATGACGAGGCTGTCTCATTGCCACTCCGTTACCTTTCCCCTGCAGCTGCGGCTGCGAACCTCCTCCATTGACCGCCCCCTGGAGCGCTGCCTGAATGTCAGCAGGCACCGTCGTCGCCTGCGCCATCTGCGTGTAGTTGACATTCGTCGGGAGCGCGTCGTGCGCCGATTAGAACGGCTCAATCTTCTGCATGTCGAATATCGGCACCGCTACTGTTGCGGCGCACAGGGTGCCCGTCGGGGAGGCGACCTGTCCGGCAAGGTTGGTACTGTTCGGACCGTCATCCACGATGGCGAAGCACGCGGGGTCGTCTGGTGAGGGGAAGGACCCGAAGCTGACGGGGTGCGTGAAGATGGCGACTTCAGTGCCGTCGGTTTGTCCAAAGAGCGACCCATTCGCGCTGGCGTGGATGTCGAGGCTTGCGCCCGTGCCGAAGTTCAGCGCCGTCCCGAAGGACTCGAAGTCCTTGGCGCCGATGGGCTGGCACATGCGATTGACGTTCGCATGGATCACCGCGCTCGCGGTGAGTTGGGGGGTGTTCACACCGATGCGCGAGTCAGCCGAGAACAGCTCTGAAATAACATCATCAGGAGTATTGAAAATTGGAATGGGGGACACGGACTGAAAAGACTGTTTTCCGCATCCATGAAGGGCAAAAGTGTCAATTGCGCGGTTGCATTGAGGGAACCGCTGTTCAGACGGAACGGGATCAGGTCAAACGAGGAGGCCTCCCTGCACCCGAGTGAGTCAGGAGCTCTTGGTAATAGAGGCTCAGTCGTACCATCCAGTGGCAAAAGAATTCGTGTTGCCCGACATAACAAAATTAGCTGTCGTACCGGGAGGTACCTGTTGGATCGGATTTAGCGAAATGGTTTAGGGGAACGCGGAAGAGAAGGGACGCACCCTCGTTCGTTGTGAAATTGAGGTCGCCGGTAATGTTGAGACCGGCGCTCACGGTTGCGCCGTAGAAGAAACCGCACTACCAACGTCACGAAGCTAACGCGCAATGACCAGATGAGAATCAGCGCAATAGGAAATAATATAGGCGTACGGCGAATCCAAGGTCCGGAAGTGCAGTTCGGATGACGTCCCTAGACTTATGGAACGAAAGGTTGCCGTCGAGGGAAATTTCGAGGTTGATATCGTGCTCGAATTGCCGCACCGTGACATTGATGTGTGCGGGCTCGACCTTCAGACCGGAGCCGGAGACCTCCATGATTCCAACGGAATAACTGGTACGCGACACGCAGTCGACGTAGAAGACTTGCACTCCGGTGGTGGCCTCAGCATCCAGGGCCTCGGTCTCGCTGGGCATGCTCGTCAGATATGAGCTAAGCGTGTAGTTGGCACGTACGTTGAGCGTTGCAGGAGAGCGAGATCCACAGGGAAGAGCTGCTGCCGAGGGAAGAGGGGTAAGACGTGCCCGAAATCGAAGAGATGCGACTCGTCGAACAGCGCGTCAAGGGCTTGGGCTGCCGCCAAGAGCTCGAGACACCGCCTGAGCAAAGTTGAGGGTCAGAGAAGGACACAGTGGCAAGTGATTCTGAATCTAGCATTCACGTACTTGCAGAATGAGATATCACGAAAGAGGCCCCCATTTCCCAAATTGAAAGAGGCATCGATTGAGCCGTGAGTTTGATCTACGGGTAGGACTCTTGTCCATGTACATTGGTGACGCTAGCACAATGCTCAATTTACATTCCATCGGCCTAAATGAGTACTCACAGTCATGCCCCGCGCCCGTCATCCAGGTTGCAGGTCAGATGGGCGGTGACGAGAATGAACGAGGGATATGAAGACCAGGATGCCAACGCTTCGATGTAAATGCAGTTCGACGTTGGTGCGAGCATCTGCACCGGGCGAGTGACATATGACGGTGTCGACCAGGTACTCGATATTTCCAGTAACACGATCGGTGTGTCGGCGTGAGCAGTGAACTTCAAGAATATTGAGGGTAGCGCCGCCATTTCTGCGAGCGAGGTAACAATCAATTGAGATGCAGGTAGAATTTGAAAACGATACTCGCCCATTTCATACTCCAGATTGGTAACATCTTTGGGGACCAATTCGCGCTTCCAAGCACGCGATCGGATGGATCCAGCGCTCTCTCTCTTGAACGGAACCTGCCAGAATAGTCTCTCTGATCGCCCGCGGAGAGACCGAACACACCCAGAAAAAAAGCGGAAGCAGTGGCCAGAACGAAAAGCATAGGAATTCCGGATTCCGAGAGAAGAAAAATGTCGAAGGGATGGTATGTAGCGCCGCTCCTGCGCTGTATAAATCTTGGGCCTGCCCTCAAGCGCCTCGAAGAGTAGGCATCCCTCGGGGTTGAGCCGGATCAATTCCTGTTATATCTAGAGGCCGTCCCAGTGACAAAAAAAATCAAGGGCGAAACCGCTTCGTGGGCGTTAGTTTGAGGTGCATAGAGACAAGATATGTATGCCGAATGAATTGTAGTGAGAAGGTCACGCGCAATCCACGAGGAGAGGGTTTGGCGTAAACGAAGCGAGTCTGGAAAGATTCCAGTGGTCTAGATCCTGCTTCTTTTCCGCGCTGAGTAGACGCTGCCATTCATTGAACGAGGTACGAGTTAGATCCGATGAAGTGTCTGTCAAGAGAGATTAACGCTGCCAGTGATTAACGCCCATTCAAGCGCTCACTGCCGGTCGACCTGAGTTCGATAGGGGACTTGATGGTTGCACACCTTTACAGACATGAATCAGAAAGGATAAAATAAGTAAGGTAAAGGTGTGTTGGGGAAGCGAGCGAGATACTAATAGGGCGATGGTGAGAGTTGCAAAGTGCTTCGATTAACGGAGGTTGCCGCCTTGATGATCTGCCGAGAAGCCGAGACAGCTACCGCATGGTTCGATGCGGCGGTGCACCCCCATGCACTACGAAAAAGGAGCCTCGCCGTGTTCCAACTTAAACAAAAAAACCGCGAAATGATCCAAAAAAATGGGTGGCAAATGACCCTAAAAACCCACTACTAAAGAAAGCGGGAATTCTAAATTCCACTCGTTGGATTCGCCGCGGGATAATTCCCTGTGTCTCCTATTGTAACGGTGAGCTTCATTCTGACCAACAGATTCGGAACTGAGGCGTAAGATAGAGACGCGAGAGATGCAAAGAACAAGGGTGATCCCGCGATGGTGATCCCGGGGATTGAACCAATTTTATCCCTTCCTTTGCCTGGCGCCCGGATATCATGCCCAATGAGAGTGAAGATCTTGGCAACGTAGATCAACGGCGGCGGCAAACCTGTGTACAGTCCGATCATGCCGCCCGTTAACCGTAAATTTATCCACCCGGGGTCGCCGCCAACGCATACTTAAGCCCCGCCGGCCTCTGTTGTCCCTATCCAACAGGCGCTATACGTACACACCACAACCTGTGAAATGCAATTCGACGAGGTGCGATGGTCTGCCTCGTCTCCAACAGAACATCCTATTTAAACTTCTTTCGAGGATCCCGCGCGTCTTCCTGAAGGAATAAAGCGGATAGGCTACGATGCGGATACCGCCCAGTACACGTTTTGCGACCGGGAGGGAAACATCTACGTAGGACCCCCAAACGAGGAGTACGGGCTCCTCACTCCAGTAGGCACGAGGGGTGACTCTGCGAGCAATTCCCGGCCTCAGGCATTTGCTTCCGGCGCGTCTTGCCATATTTCAGAACCGACTCACCCGCTGAATAATTTGGCTCCCCAGAAAACTCAAACCTCGTGCTCTCCGTCGATGTTCAACCGCCCGGTTCCGGCCAAACGTTCCACGACATCCTCCCCGCGCACCTCATCACCTCGCCCTCCTCAGCCGAGAGTAGGCTCTCGGCGTCCTCTGGGGCAGCCGATACCTCTGCGGGGGCCCGATTCCGAGACGCTGTACGGCGCACTGCGGTGCCGTCGCTGCAAAACGTGGTCAAGAAATTAAATCGGTCGGCGACGGCCGTTAAAAAAGCGCAGGACGACGAGAGGGACGGCCTACTGGGCGATGGGTCACAGCCATCGTCGGAACTGGCACAAGCGAGCACGGTGGCGACGACGTCTACCGCTCGGAGGAACAGCGGAAAAGACGGGAAGCCAAGAGGGTGGCGGGGTTATATTCCATGATATTGGGCGGAAGGAGGTCACGAAAAAAAAGAAAAAAAAACCAACGTGTGTGATGACTCTGTCGGGGTTCGATCCAGCCAGACTTACTTGAAATTGTTGCGGTAAAAACAAGATCTCAATCACCTCAACGACCTGGCCTTGATTCGAACAAGGGATTCCCAACTTGAAATTCAGATTCGACCAAGCGCGTGCGGGCGGCTTCGGATCCAGGTCTTAGTTCCTCCACTGTGAACCTGAACTGGTTTATATTATGAGCGAGAGCAACATCCCAACTTGACTGACATCAATACTCTACCACCGAGAATGGGTTCGAGCCGCTTCGCGTCCAGGTCTCCTTTCATGGGGTTTTGAACCTGGAGTGGTTTGTGAGCGCGAGCCAAAAGGGTTGGAAAAAAGCGCCTTGAACACCAATCTATGACCTGGCCTTGAGTCGAATAAGGAATCCCCGACTTGAATGAGTATGAGTATCACATATGTGTATAGTGGGTGCAATCCGCTTCGCCTCCAGGTCTCCTTCCATGCCTTGTGAACCCATTTATATCGGTTCGGAAGCTCGAGCAACAGCCCTGGATTTTTTTGTTGATTCCAGTAAGGCTATGGCCTGGCCTTGATTCGAACAAGGAGTCCCCAACTTCAACAAGTCCGACATTTCAGGATTTGTGAACCTGGCTGATGAATCATGATTAGCTGTGGAGCTCGAACACAGAGTTGGAAAAAGTGAGGGAGCGTTAAAATCTCGGAGTATTAATCCGGACTCCAGTAGCACGGACACGGTGGCAGCCGGCGTTGATGAGGGAGTAAGAGGAGAAAGGGCATGCGGCGGCATCTCGGCTTGACCACAGCAGGGTCACACACATGTGCACCGCTTGCAGGCTGCTCCTGCTTTCTTTCGCTCTTATTGCCCCAGCAGCTTGCTGAAACCGGAATCGCTATGCGTCTGAATCCCAGTGACCCGCCACCAGAGCATCTCTCCACCCCGATAAACATTTCTAGCGCTTGCACCCCCAGGACGCGTGAAGTTGTGCATCGATCTGAATTCGTGAACGGTGAACCTCTTGGGCTCTCTCGGTCTATTCGACGAGCCAGAATTCCGGCCACGGACGACCCACCGTTAGAGTGCGCGAGTCGGCAGCAGACTTCATTGGATTTCAGCTAATAATGCGGTCTTTTCAGCGCTGGACTTCAGTGACCTTTGGCGGGACGTTGTTGGATCCTCCGTCATGTGTCTGCGGATTCTTCGTGTACCCAGCTCTGCAAGGCACATTCGGTCCGGAAGATTAAATGTCGATCTGGCCGGCTTTTTTTGGATCCTATCCAGGATGAGGGGAAGGCAGGGGCGGGCGACATGCGCGGTCAGTTTTCTGGTTCTCGTTTATCTTCTTCCATTCGTATTTCTTCCCTTGGTCTATCCCGTTAGCCATCCTCACTTCTCCTCCCTCCTGAATCCTCCCTCACCTTCCCTCTTGATCATCCTTCTCTCTGATGTACATGCGCCCTCCCTTGTCTACTTTCCCCGCTATGCACTGTCGCCCCCAAGCTCGACTGCTTCCTCTCTCCGTCCTCCCTTCCCAGTAACTTTACGAGCATGTCCCTCCCCATATTATCCTCACAGCCGCGCTCATACATGTGCTCACACCGCCGACAGGACGCAGCCACGCCGCCGATGCCCCCCAAAGAGGTCTGCACTCCTCGCCGCTCCAAACGACGGCACAAGCAACGCGAATGCAGCTCAAGACCTCCGCATACACCCTCAAGACATCCGCCTCCGCCGCGGCTTGCGCGTCACCCGCATGATGAACACGGACGAGGGCAAGGCAAACGGCATTAGCTCGCCATGTTGATGAGGGTACGTCGCGTTTCAGCTCCTTTCCTCTCCTCTTGCTGCATGCCCGTTACTCGTTCGCTATCGTCTCCCCAATATCATCCTCATCGATCTCTGCACCCTGTCCTTTCTTGCCACCCCCCCTCGTAACTCTACTCGACCGACTTCGGATTCTGATCCTGATGCATTCCCTTGTTCCAGATACGATGAAGCCTCCCCGCAACGAATGATCCTCCCGCTGCCCCGGCGCGCGCGTGACCCCGGCGCCTTCGGGACATCCACGACAGCACCCCCATCCGCCCCCGTCCGTCTTCGGCACGCAATGCCTCAAGACGAGTTGGGCGTGGAGGATGGGAGGAAGAGGAAGGGTGTCGCGGAGGCACTGCTCTCGCCAAATGCCTTACCTCTAGCTTCTCCCCGCGCGCGCTCCCCCAAGCCCGTTTGAATGCTGGCGTTCGGTGGGCGGCGCGGGGAGAGAGGAGCAGCATCTCGGATGGGGGAAGGATGGGAGGACAAAGCGTTCCTCCACGCACGCTTTAACAGCCCTGTCGTGTCGACCAGCAGCCGCAACCGCGGTGCTCCTCAATGCATCCTGCGCCGGGGCATCCCCATCGCCCCCTGCCTCATCCTCCTGCAAAAAAGCGGGGCCCTGGGCCTAGCGGCTGGGGAGCGAAAGAGCACGGCATGACTACGGCTCATGGCGGGTATCGACTCCCGCATGTACGCGCCGCCGCCTGGCCGATCGGTCGAGGGCCGATGGCCAGCGCAGGACGAGAAAGAGGAGATTGGGAGGGTTGGGGAGACGCCGCCGCCAGCGATGGCTATGCTTAGGACACGTGCGAGCGGCTGGCTGACCGGGGGCGGCTGCGGGCGCGGAAGGCGCGATCTATGCCCGGGACGCTCGCGCGCAACGCGACTCGTGAAGCGCTGCGACCTCGGAGTGGAGTCTCCGGACCAGGAGCGCAGAGAGGAGGGGAGAACGCGGAGCTCTGCGACTGCACGCGGTGCGGGAATCCGTCCCCGACAAGCGACATCGGCCGCTCGATAGACACCCCACTACCACCGGCACCATCAACGTCCCTCCTCCCTTCTCCCTCTCTACGCCGACTCGAATGGGGCATTTGCACCACAGGCGTCAATCTGCTCGCGACACGGCGCTGGATCCGCACCACTCCCGCGGGGGACTGGGGAGGGCGGGAGGAGGAGGGGAAGGAGGAGGAGAAGGTCGGGGAGGAGGAGGAGCCGGTGAGCGCGTACGATCCTGTGGGGATCGCGGTGGTGTACCCCGATCTCGAGAGCCGGGCTATCGAGCAGCGTAGCGAGCCGCGAACAGCAAAGGCGGGAGAACGGCGGACAGCGCGAGCGTGCGGAGTCGAGAGCCCATACGTATCGCGAGCGCTGCCATGGACGTCATTCAAGGTACGCTCTAGCCGTTCCTTTGTTTCCTTTCCGTGCTGAGAGGATCATGGGCAGAATACACCGCCGACGCGCCGCGCAGGGTCGATTTTTCCGGTACCGACGCCTCGATATGCTCTATCTCGCAAGCGCATGGCCGTGTTCCGGGAGCGCGATCTCGACACTAGTCAGAGTAGCTTCGGCCGCGCGAGCCACAAGAGTGAGAGAGGGGGATGCGGGGCACTGCTCGCCGGCGTTCATCTGTTGCGGGGTGCCTCGGGTATATGAGTGTCGCGAGTCTCCGGGCGTCGGGACAAGGGTGGCGCGGAGATGAGCTGAGATGCAGAGTAGAGGATAAGAGGAGCGGAGGAGGATAGGATGTTGTGCACGACGATCCCGGCTCGCAGCTCAGTGACCACCTTCCCCATCCCCTTACGACGCGCCCAGTGCATGAGCGCTTGGTTTGCGGGCGGAGCAACAGCCCACGATGGGTAGACGAATGACGAATATACTGCGAGTCCAAATGATCGCGCGGCGTGCCCCCATCTCCGACTCCTCGCGGGCTCGATGCCACGCCAGGATCCCTATCCCCTGGCACGCGGACGGTGTTCTCTCCGCACCAGAGCCACGAGCGTTTTGTCCGCGCGCGAGAAGGGCGGCTGTCGACGCCCATCTGCGGATGGATGCGGGGATGGTGCAATGACTGCGAGAGCTGGATGTGGGCAGGAGAGATTCAGTCAGAAGATCCACCGCGCGCACCGAGAGCGCGAGGGCGCGTCGCATATGATCACGCGAGTTTCTCCCCGCAGCTGCGCGAGTAGTGACACGCCGCTGCAGCCCATAGGTTATGGGGGACCATCTGGTGGAGGGGACTGTGATGTACAGGAGAGTGACGCGCGACATTGCCGACGACAACGATGCAGTGCGGAGGAAGCCCGAGAGGATGGCTACGGCAGGCTCAGAACCCTCTTCATCATCGCAGAGGAGCCAAGACGCGCCGCGCGACATCTCGCGGTCTTCGCAAGTCGTGTGATGCATCGCTGGGGTCGTTGCTGCCACTTCAGCGGCAGCCAATAGCGCTACTCCATATCGCAAATCCCCAGTCTCCCAGACGAGCGCCGCGCTTCAATTCAGCGCCCTGATAGCAGGGCACGTGGAGCTTCTGAAAGGTCTGCAGAGTGCCTATCCTTTGGCCACTTGCAAGGTAGCTGCACCAGCTCATGCTACCTTCACCTCCCCTCGCCCTCTGCCTCCTCGACGCCGATGGATGTCACCCCGCCCCCGCCCCCGCCCCCGCATGCCCCCGCATGCACCGGTGCATCCTGATCCAGCCCCTCCTTCCCCTCGCGCGCCCTCGCCAGCACCGCCTCCGACCCCAGCTTCGGGTTCAGCACCGACGCCGACGCGGACACGCCAAACGACCTCCCCCTCGCGGGCGTCCGCGTCCTCGAGCTCGGCCAGCTCATCGGGTGCGTTGCTTGTGCACATAACATGAGTGATAGCTAACACGGAGCAGGCAACTCGGCGCAGAGATCATCAAAGTGGAGCCGTCGGGCGACCCGCTGCGCATGTGGCGCGAGGCTCGACGTCGACAGGTGCAGCCCGTGGTTCCGCAGTATTGGTCTGACACCGCGCCCCTCTGCCCGCACTCAACGTCACCCCGTCCCGACTCGACGCCTACACTCGACACCGCTCCGCCGCACGCTTGATGCGCCCCCGCCTACGCTCGACTTTTCCGCGTAACGTGGGCCTCGCCCCGCAGCATCAATTCCCCATGCACTCGGGCCGCACCTCTCCTCCCTCATCTCACCCCCTCACCCACTCTTACCGGTGCGCGATGTTAATCACTCATCTTTATCACTACTCACTCGTACTTGCAGCACTCATCCTTACATCCCACCTCCTCGTACTAACAACAGACCAAAGCTCGCATGCCGCGCTCGCAGACATGCCCGCGAATCTGCGGGTCGCTGTGCGTACGTGGCACGCCGTGTCGCCGTCTCCGCCTTGCTACGCAGTCTCGAGCGCGGGGAGATGTCAACGCCTCGCGAGATGCGCTGAACAAGGCGTATGGCGGCGCGCTGACCGAGGCCAGTCGCGGGGAGGCACCAACGCACGACTCCGTACTCGCGGCAATGAGGGCGCGAGGTCGACGCGGCGCTCGAGCAGAAGGCGAGTTCACACACGCGAGCGCGGGGATACAGCGGGGCAAGTGCAGAAAGCGGTGAGGTGAGCATGCGATTGCTTACTCGCGCGAACGAGGAGATGCGGCGTCGCACCGAACGCAGCGCGCGCGGAGAGTGCGCGCAGCTGCCAGTCGCGAGTCCCTGCACTCTGTGGAGAGGCGCAAGACCGCGGTGCGGTGCGTTGCGAGTCGCGCGCGAATCGTGCAGATGGGCGCGTCCTCCTCCTTGCGCGCTGCGTTCAGGCGGGACGAGTCGCGCGAGCGCATGGAGCGCGGGCGCGAGGTGCGATGTGCGGGGTGCGGGGGCGATGGGCGCGTCACGAGTCCTCGTGCTCGTGCGGGATACAGAGGTCGGAGGGAAGCGCGCGAGGTGCAGCGGCGCGGGGAAGGCGAGCGCACACAACCGAGTGCAGTGGCTCGAAGGCGCGGCAGTCCCGTATTCGCTGGAGGCGCAGACGCGTCGAGTTCCCGGGGGCGGCGCGCGGCGAGCCCTCGTGGTACGGCGGTCGGGGAGTCACCGGGATGCGGAGTGTGGAGTGGAGTGGCGGGCTAGCTGCGAGCGCCGCTGTGTCCCACGGACGGCTGTTGCAAAGGCGCGCACGCGCTGGACGAGTCGAGCGCGGGCCGTGCAGTGCTGGACCTGCGTCGATTCGCTGCGCATGTCACGAGTCCTGCGCTCGCGGACCAGTTGTCGTACCTCGGTAGTCTCCTTTTTATTGCCGTTTGCAGAAAAGTTGGCGGTGGTGGTAAATGGACACAAATTTTGCCGTTTTGAATCCAAACTCGCGCGCGCCATAATTCGACAACCGCTGCTTGGATTCCCATGAATCCGAGTGTAATCGAATCCTCTCGTTGAGCCTGAGGTAAATCAGCGCCCAAGAGCCCAAGTAAGTTAAATCAACACAAATATCAGATTTTAGGCGGACCGACCTATTTCTAAGCGCCTTGTAGGCGCCCGACTACCCGATTCGGAATGACATCATCAGCCACCCGTTTCTCGTCGACACTATGTGCTCTCAGGCTCTCTACCTCACCGCCCAGGTCTCAATGACATCTTCGCCGGTTGTGTCCTCTACATTCCTCCGGAGGCCCTTGGGAATCGAAAACTACCGAATCATCTCGAATGTACCAAGAATGTGCGCAACGAATCGCCGATGCACCCGTGAGCTGACCTCAAGCTGCCCCGGTATGTCCGCAAGGGCTCAGTGCCTGAGTCACTGCACCCAAACGTCCCCGCGGTGGCAATACAGATTTTATCCGAGTTTTCGATCATCCGCTTCCCTACGCATGTTCGACGCCCGCCTCGGGATCATGAACAGACGTCCAGCTTCCCAACTCTATTCCCATTTGGGGACGCGAAGGATCCCAAGTTTGGTGGTGTGACCGTACCCCGCGGCGGCGTGCGTGGCCGAGGGTCGAGCGAGGATAATCCGGTCACTGGCGGGCCGTCGAATTTCGTTGCGTGACGATCCTCGAACAAGAATATAAAGAGAGGACGTGGAGGCAGTATGAGTGCAGTCTGGCTTCTTCGACGATGATTCGCTCAACACTTCTGATTTTGGCGCTCTCGCTCACCTCTGTGCTTGCACAGTCTCCTGTGTGGGGCCAGTGCGGAGGGCAAACCTGGCAGGGAGCAACGAGTGCGCGGAATCATATGCGGTTGCTTTGATCAGCTCACTGATGTCATTTTCTCGCCTGGCAGCCTGTGTAGCGGACACCGTGTGCACTGTCTTAAATCCCTTCTACTCGCAATGCATTCCCGGTACCGCGACGACCCCGCCCCAGACGACCACCGTCAGCACACCGACCTCGACCGTCTCCGTTCCCGCGCAAACAGGCTTCGTCAAGACTTCTGGCACCAAGTTTACCCTCAACGGCGCGCCATACACTGTTTTCGGGTACTCTAATTGTTATATCCTTGCGCCTCTGATTTATTTACATTTTCGCAGCTCGAACGCCTACTGGCTTCCTCTCATGGGCTACAGCACCACCGACATTAACAAGGCCTTCGCCGACATTGTCGCGAGCGGCGCGACCACTGTGCGGTATGTCCCATCCGTCCTAAATCTGCACCGTCCGTGCTGAACTCGTGGAATTTCCAGTACTTGGTGAGATCACGTGGCCTCTTAACGGCGCGGGCGGCTGGCTTATTTCGATGGCAGGGGCTTCAACGAGGTTACCTCCGCGAACGGGGTCTACTTCCATCTGTGGTCGGGGAAGACCGCCACCGTGAACACTGGTGCCAACGGCCTGGCAATGCTCGGTGCGCATTTAGTTTAACATATTCCCCAACATCCATCTAACCTGTGAGCCAGACACCGTTATTGCGGCAGCCAAGGCGCACGGAATCCGCTTGATCATCTCCTTGTATGTCGTTATCCCCGGTTCCGCGTAAGCTCTGAACTGATCTTGTTTTCAGGACCAACAACTGGTCCGACTACGGAGGCGTGTTTTCCTCTCCCTGCGCACATCCTCCATTCTCCGTTCTGACCAAGTGTTCGCAGGCATGGACGTCTACACCGCACAGCTTATCGGCTCCGGACAGGCGCACGACGTCTTCTACACGAACCCCACCGTCATCGTAAGACTCGCCTCCTATTCGAATTCACTTCCCTCAGTAAACCGCGTTATAGGCTGCGTTCAAGACTTACGTTCAGGCTGTCGTCACCCGATACGCGAACGAGCCCACCATCATGGTACTTCTTCCCATCCCGCCTGGAAATTCACGAAACTAATTAGCGTGCTACTAGGCTTGGGAGCTTGGTACACGATTCCTCACCCGATGCGAAATAAACAACTGAATGAATATCGTCTAGCAAACGAGCCGAGGTGTAGTGGTAGCAACACGTAAGAAAATCCGTTCCTTTCCAGCGCTTTCTAATCTGACGGCACTGGTGCACAGTCCCGCCTCCTCGACCTGCACAGTCTCGACGATCACGACCTGGGCGACCACTATCTCCGCGTTCATCAAGACGCTCGACGCGAACCACCTGGTCGCCATCGGCGACGAGGGGTTCTTCAACCAGCCCGGCAATGCCGACTTTGTGTACCAGTACGTCTCCCATGTCTGCTTTCTGCTTCCGCGGTGATTGACTTTTGGGCAGGGGAACCCTGGGTATCGACTTTGCCGCGAATATTAACATCAAGTCGATCGACTTCGGTACCTTCCACGTGAGGAACTATGCATTCCATCGTTCTATTTCACGCTAAATGCATATCGCCGCCAGATGTACCCAGGAAGCTGGGGCGAGACCAACACCATCCCGTGGGGCCAGCAGTGGATCACTGACCACGCCACCGTGATGAAATCCTCCAATAAGCCCGTTATCATTGAGGAGTTCGGTGTCGTCAGCGGCTCGACCCGGAACGCCACATACGCGACCTGGTACCAGACTATGATCTCCACCGGCCTTACGGGCGATTTGATCTGGTATGACTTTGCCCGTTGAGCGAAAAGTGAGAGACGAGGCTAACATTTCGATAGGCAAGCTGGGTCGCAGCTCACCAACGGGCAGACGCCCGATGATGGGTACGCGATCTTCCCGACCGACCCAGTCTACGCGTTGATGAAGTCACACGCCGCGGCCTTGAAGGCCCGCGGATGAAAATATTGAGAGGTTGTGTTCATTCACTTGCTGGTTTATTCGCGGGTGGTGTTCGGCCTCACCTACTCTATTGTATATTAGGAGAATCATAGCATTCCCTCATGGTGCATGATCCCGGCTGACAGTCGACCTCTGAGATCTCAGTCTTCAACCGGTCCAAGCGCTCGGTCCTCAGTCTGAGTCTCAATCCGCAGTTCAGTCGGATCCACGCGCCATCACATGGACTGCATTGATTCGCCATGCGGTTGTCGCCATTGCCAATGTTGTCCCCAAGGTCCTACAAGCTGCTAAATATTCAGAAGGGGAGATTTCATGACTCTCTTACACACATAAAGGGACAACTCAGCTATTTGCATGCTGAGGCCTGAGGACCGGGAATTTATGCGTGGAAATACGTACAAAAATAGAATTACCAAATCGGGTCGATCAAGGGTTGCACATCAGAGATGAGCATACTCTGCGCTTGGTTACCGCAGCTGGCCCTACTATAAAGCCTGCTCGTGCGACCTGCGTGGTTATTCTCTTTCCTTCCCTCGATCTGAGATCGCCTTTTTCGTTTCTTTCTTCCTTGATCCATTTTTTTTTCATTTACGATGCTCTTCAACCTCTCACTCCTTTCTTTGGCTCTGGTCCTTGTTGCGGCTGTCCCGGTCGTGCGTCGCGACCTGCATACCGGATTCCGACTGAACTCGTTCGCTGTAGCCGAACACTGAGAATGGGCTCGCTGTGAGGATACCCGGTACGTTCTGAACCGCGTTGTTCTGTCGTGGGACTCATTACCGTTCATTGCAGGCGCGTCGCGGCCTAATGGTTAGCCTTATCACTTTGCTTGGAGAGCTAAATGCTGAGGGAGATCTGCAGAGCTCTCATCTGTTGCATTCCGCCGTGAAGAGTGCGCTGCCACATCTCATTCGTCGTTGGGTGATTCTAATTCATCGGAATAGCGCCGCAGTTGAGGCACGCCAGACGTCCAACGCCGCGCAGCAGCTTATCGACGAGCTCAAGGCCGAGTTTGACGCGAAGCTCAAGAGCCTTTTCGGCCGCGTCGAGGCGCGCCAGACCTCCAACGCCGCACAACAGCTTATCGACGAGCTCAAGGCCGAGTTCGACGCGAAGCTGAAGACCCTGTTCGGCCGCGTCGAGGCGCGCCAGACGTCCAACGCCACACAGCAACTCATCGACGAGCTCAAGGCCGAGTTCGACGCGAAGCTGAAGACCCTGTTCGGCCGCGTCGAGGCGCGCCAGACGTCCAACGCCGCACAACAACTCATCGACGAGCTCAAGGCCGAGTTCGACGCGAAGCTGAAGAGCCTCTTTGGCCGCGTCGAGGCGCGCCAGACCTCCAACGCCGCACAACAACTCATCGACGAGCTCAAGGCCGAGTTCGACGCGAAGCTGAAGAGCCTCTTTGGCCGCGTCGAGGCGCGCCAGACCTCGAACGCCGCGCAGCAGCTCATCGACGAGCTCAAAGCCGAGTTCGAGGCGAAACTCAAGAGCCTCTTCGGCCGCGTCGAGGCGCGCCAGACGTCCAACGCAGCGCAGCAGCTCATCGATGAGCTGAAGGCCGAGTTCGACGCGAAACTCAAAAGCCTCTTTGGCCGCGTCGAGGCGCGCCAGACCTCGAACGCCGCGCAGCAGCTCATCGACGAGCTCAAAGCCGAGTTCGAGGCGAAGCTCAAGAGCTTGTTTTGAGCTCGCAAGAGGCCTAGTAGAGAAGGGTTTGGGCTCGTAACTACGATACAAGTGAATGATAATTAATTCAAGGTTTTCTTTCAAAGGGGGCGCGACGATTGAATTCTGACGATAATGCGTACCTTATTGTAGAATTTCCCAGTTTTTATCCACTGCGAATGGTTCCTGCGGCCACTCCACCCAGACTTAGCATCGATTTCATTCGTCTCACCAATACCGCGCCAACTTCAATCAAAAATCGAATTTATTTATGCCCGGGCCGGGGGAGTTGTTCGCAGTCTGGTCGCTCCCACTTGATACTGACACCTGACACCAGACCTAACTTTCCCAAAACTACCCCAGCGTCATTTTACCTCAGTACTCCATCAATCCTTTGGCCCATCTCGCGTCTCCTCACTGTTGCGGCCACTGATCTCGAGGATTTACAGTTTCAACTTGAAGGAACCAGAAGAGAGCTCGCTATCTATAACTCCGATTATGCACCCTGTGAGATTTTTTGGGCTGGGCTGTACTACGATCACTGCATCTGCCTCGCTCTGTGCGCTTCGCGGTATAGATTCGGATGATCGTGCTCGGATGATGTGCTCAGAGGTGACTTGACGCCATAACAACTCAACCTCGAGCGGTGTTATTTGGGCTCTTTCTGTAATTTGGCTAATTTGCGGCTCATAAAATTCTCATCGGCGGTCCTGCAGTTCCAAGTTCCTACCTGCCGGAAAGGTCTCACGACATGCTCCGGATCAGATCTCTTAATCGTGTGGGCAGGCTCGCGCTGACATCCAATCCCTGCGGTTCGCAGCCAAGCACTTTAACAACGACAGCTTGCTGCGGATGGAATCCAATCTCATGCCCGCCCCTCGCGACTGCATCTTGCGCGGCTCGCTCCATTATCCAGACCCGATAGGCGGCCGAAGATTAACCGGGTCTCAAAACAATAACATAAGAGGGTTGAATCTCACATTCACCTGAACTTCGCCAGCGCAACATCAAACCCAGCGTTCAAATGTTTCGCCAGCTTCTTCTGCTCGCCTGCCTGGCAGGTTCGAGTCTCGCCACCGTTGCGGAATTCGGTCAGTGCGGTGGAATTGGATATAGAAACCGAATACTGTACTATTTCGACGGGATGCTCAGGTGACGGGTGGCGGAGGATCCTGAACTGAATCTATTTGGCACCGGTGACGGTGACGGGGCGATCTCAGGGCCCAAATAAACCCTAGATGCGAAAATTTCTGCTGTGGCATTCGCCCGACTACTTTTTATAGGAATTCTTCCATGATTGCCGAGAAATGAACATCTGGAAAAATGAACGAAGGTGACGGGTGACATACTGTGAACCCATGGTCGAAGTATTAGCTAGTCTACACAGTCCCAATATAATTTCTCACCGGGCCATAAGTTGGCAACATGTCCCAACCGACTCTTAATAACCGCAGAAAGCTTCAATGCACGGTAAACCGAAGCCCGCGCTATAATTTCTGATTTCCAAGGTTGCTTTTGGGCCAGTCCACGAGACACCCCGGACCGGCGCTAGTACACCTCGGACCGGCAGCTTCTAACTGCGACGATCACAAGGCCTCTTGGCGGATGAACTTGCAGCATTTAAGAAGCGGCTACGCAGCGCACAAAGTCTCGAACAAATTTCCTGGGACACCATGATATACCAGTCTTGGACCCCAGTATTCGCACTATTGTCAATCGCGGCCGCCGTGGCCGTACGTGTGCCGAGCCAGGTTGCGCGGCAGACGAACGATGGTGTCCACCTGGCTATTGCGCCGACGTGTGGCAAGCTTGGTGGGACGGTGGCCAGCGTCAATTCCGGCATTGTACTGACTGGGATAAAGACACTGGTCGCGTTTGGGGTGCGGTTCACATTTGTATGCGCGCCCAGACTCCTGATCGCAGCCGCGCGGAAGTAGGACTCTTACACCTCGGGTGGGCGCAGTGATGGTAGCGCCCTTCCTGCGGCTGTCCTCGTTGGAACGAGCCCCCGCGCGGGCGGCCGTGTTACGGACGGGCCTGTCTGGGCCGAGGACCTCGCAAGCGACGTGGGGGCGACGATCAAGGACTACGCTGTGCGCACATGCCTTCTAGCGAATTCTTCCCCTGTGCGCCACGGTGCTGATCAGTACAACAAAGGTCTCTGGCGCAGTCGTGGATGTGACCCTTTGGCCGAGCGAAGTAGGGCATTCGGATTTCGTGCACCAAGGTGCGCCTAGCGTTTGGGATTGAAATAAGTTGTCTGGCCAACGCCGAATGATCATAGCCGCTCTCTTCCTCAGCCAAAAAAACGTCCTGGATCCGACCACCACGCTCTATACCGTTTTTTTTGGAATCAAGTAAGCTTTGGTAATTTTTGTTGGCGCCGGACGTTGACTTTTCAATCCCCAGCGACTTCGGTGCTTCTTCAGGTGTGTGTGTAATGCTCTGCACAGAGGACGCTGGCTCTGGGCTGACAGTTATACACATACGCAGTCGATGGAAACCATCTCCCCCAGGCCGCAGCTGAGCTCCTCGCGCAAATTCAGCAGCTAGCCGCGGCGCCCACGAAAGCGAAAAACATCATCGTGCTGGATGACTATGGACGTGGAGGGCACTCGGCTACCGGCGACGCGTGGAAGCAAGCCGTCTTCAACGGTCTGAGCACACTGCGCTCGCAGGGTCTCAACGTCGCCTTCGTCGATTTCGCCCCTCTCTGGAACGGCGTGCTTGGGACGTCGCCCGGATTTGCGGCGTTTGGGTACAAGACTTCAGGTGCCTGCATCCCGAACCTCTCGCAAACAGACCTATCCGGGGAATGCGCAACACCGCTGAACTCATTTTATTGGCTTCCTGGGTGAGTCGGCCTTACTTTCAACCGCGGACTGTACCTACATCGCTGATCTCTGTGTCGCGGGACAGACACCCGTCGAAAGAGACGCATCGGATCATGGCCGACTACGTGAAGTTGGTATTGACCAACTGCGCAACGTGATCACGGCAGTTCCTGGGGTCGTCAGACTCCTTGACTCAGTTGGGTCCAGGGACAATGAACTCTCTGTACTGTATCTTCGATGAGCGACTGATCAAATTATTCCTTCCGAACCTACGATCGTGCAAGTCCGTCGACTTTTACAAATTCTCCTGATGTGGCACACACTGTACTGCACCGGAGCGAAAATCAAACTACAACGCGACTTCGTATGCCTTCTGGCTCCTCGGATTTTAATTCTTTCCCTCAGGAGGCCCTAAAGGCGAGCCCAATTTACCCCACCGACCCTGCGTATGTCCTCATGATCGCACACGCTAAGGCATTGAAAGCGAGAGGATGAGAGGCAAAACCAGAAGTTACAATGTGTGGATCTATAGCTGCATATGTAGTATCGCTTCATATTATATTTTGAGGCCCATGTTAAGCCTACTTCCCGAGCTTGTAAGAGACAAATTTGATCTGCGGACATGCACACCCAAGAACTGCGCAGATGTCCCTGCTGGGAACATTTTCAAACAACGACACTTCCCTCACACCCCGAAACAGCTTCAACCATTCCACCAGCAGTGGCAGTCCAGGAGTCCCAATGCTCGGCAGATACTTGAACGTCAACCGCAGATCCGCGAGATGGGGAATGTTACGCTCTGGCGCCCTTGCCGGGTCAAAATTCTTCTTCGCCCACGGGTGCCAGTCGTAGATTTGCAGCGAGAGTATATCGAGGGCGGGACGCCGGGCGATTCCCTGCAGTGTGTCGTCGTAGTATTCCCGCGTCGATGCGCCCGCGTGTAACTCGATAGTGACACCGGTGAGTTGCGGGAAGGGGTGGGGCGAAGCGAGCACCCAGGCCACGAGATTGACGCTCCCAAGCATATGTTTGAGCTGGGGCAGCGCGTCGGGTGGAAGCGGCTCGCGTTTGGCCAATGAGCTGGCCTTCGCGCTTTTCGGCGGATCTGCTTTGCCCTGGAGCCGCAGCCGGTGCAGACTCGGGTGCCGGCAGAGGAACACGTGTAGAGACGCTGAGGAGATTCTCCAGAGGGGTGCCTCGACACTCCGAAGGAGCGGGAGTTTTACGTTGGCGAATATATCGCTCATCTCCGCCATGGAGAGGCGCAGAGTGGGCGGGAAGCGCAGGTCGGAGATGCCGGAGGCGCGGAGAACAAGGAGGGTGCCCAGTGAGCTGGGTGGGTCGAATGCCCGGATTGATACGTTGGGAATGACACCCCCCGCGCGCATGAGGGGGAATATCGCAAGCTCTTGGCGAAATTCTTGCTCTTTAATTAACGGCGCCGTCCGGACGTATTTTTTGGACCCCAAGGCGCGCACACCGGAGTAGAGGCGGTGGACGCCGTAAAATGGTGGTTTTTGCGGGCGTATGACGGAAACGCCGAGAACTGAGAGGGCTACGGATGGGCGCGAGCGGTATGCGGATATTAGCGTGAGTATCAGGCCCTCCATGTCGCACCGTCGCACGGCCGCCATTTGCACACGCGCGGGCCATTGGCAGAACTCCAAGTCAATCGACTTGATGAGCGGCATTTTGCGCGAGAGTTTGGCGAGCGCACGCACATCCTGGTCAAGCTTGGCGCGGGGGTCGAACCGCAACCGCAGGGTGTCGACGCCGGTAATGAAGCGCGCAATGCAGAAGGCCGGGAAAGCCCCGCTGGTGGTCAACTCAGGGAAAGAATTGGAGGCGATATCGTCTTCCGTGATTCCATAACGACTGAGATACGACAAAAGGGCTAGGTCGTGGATGCGCTTGGAAATGGTGGCGAGCGAGAGAAGCTCTGCGTCCGTGAGGTGTTCGAAGATCTCGAGGATGATCTCATCGGAAAATGGCGGGCTTGAGAGCATGAATCGACAAAGTGAGCGTCGGGTCCAAGGATGAGGCGATGTAATCTGAGAAGCCCTGATTCATAACGCGGGTATAATTAGCTCTTGATTAATACCGTGATTGGCGCCGAGACGAGTGCGGGCGTTAAGTGTCCATCGAGAACTGAGACAGTACTTGAAAATAGCCATCGAAAATTTATCTCGCTCCACAGGTTAGAATCCAAACGTAATTAACGCGGCCGTCATATTTTGAAATGAGACATCGGCCACATATTAGGGACTTTCAAAGTAGCCATTTCGACTCTATTTCGACTTCATTTCGCCCTCATTTCAATTCTCATTTCACCGGCAAGCGTGACCGGCAAAGCCCGAAATAAGCGAATTCTCATAGGACCGGTGATTGTCGGTTTCGAGGTCCGTTCCCGATTTTGGCCCTTCAAAAAGTTTTGTCCGGACTTTTGTCTCGTGGGAGGTCCAAAATTTTGTCCGGATTCTAGCACTGACATGGGTCCAATTTTTTTTGGTCCGGACTACGACTCAGACATTAAATATTCTCAGAAAGCGCTGCAGGACGTCGAAAAAAGCCGTAAAAATTTCAGTAACCTCAATCCTCTACTATTTGCGACCACTTACTTGGCCACCTAATCATTTATGCCTCATCCTCAATTGGCGCACTGGACCGATGGAGGCCCAACTATGTCAGAATAAATGCAGGTATCCTAGGAAAAATTCAAGACCACTCCGATCAAATTATCTGAAGATTTGATGTTGCAGTGAATTTCTTTCGGGCGGCAGTCCAACATGGCCAAATAACAGGCTAGTTGGCCACTCAGCCAAATGAACCGTTGACGCTCAAATCCGGTCCCTTATCAACCAGGAATTGTACAGTGAGGATGTAAGGACTATTTAACATAGCTATACCCTACAGATAAGGTGTACAAAAGGTCAAAATGTCTGCCTCCGACAGACTGGGAATGGCCGAAATTGAGGTCCTCAACTGTCTGAATGTCCCACCAGAGGAAAACCTTGTGATGGCCCGAAGTAAGCCCCAGATAGCTTGATAAGAAGTATTAAGACATGCCTGAACACCCCACTCCATACCAACATGCTGGCAGCCCCTCCAAAAAATCCGAGTGTCAGCGACACAGAAATTGAGTAGTTTGGGAAAAGGGACAGCAGGGAGAAGAGAGTCAGGTCGATAAAATTTCAAGATACCCATCATAATTAGCTATCGCATACCGAGAGGCCGCATGCCAAGTTCCAGATCGGTAGCGTGGTGGTATCGTGTAATACGGGGCTGACCATCCTGAGCCGCTCAAAACAGCACCGGCACCGTCATGAGTGTGTGGCGGAGAGGAATCTCACCCATAGACACCGAGGAGCCAGTGGAATGAGTGCCCCGCACCAGGGGAGCAGAACGAGCTCAAGAAGTCGCGGAACGATGAAGGATTGGTGGAGAGGCGGCCGAGACGAGCAAGGCAAGCGCGTCGGCTTTAAGAAATTGATGTTCTCACCCTTCGGATCCTGATCCGACATGCCATAACTTTCGATCAACTCATCACTTTGACTCCAAATTTGGCCCAGACATTCTTCACAGGTCGTACTCCGATCCTCCATTATGCCCAGTTACGATCATCAAGAATTGAACCATCTGGCTCCCAAGTGGCCAACTAGGTAGGGTGGCCAAGTAGGGGGTCGCAGATAGTATGTACTCGTCCTCTGGCAGCTTTCGGTCGGCCCAATAAGTTAGAACCAAGAAGGGCAATCATATCTCTGGGTTCATCCAGGTGCGTAAGGTTTTCTTCTCATCTAACCAGGCCTGCCCGAACTTGTTGAGCAGCTGCTTCACTACGCTGCCACTTGGAACAGTGAGGAACGGGAGCGGCTCTTCCAGGTTTGGCGACACTGGCTCGTCCGTAAACCACTCGGTGTCATCATCCATGGAGTTGAGGGTGGTAAAGGAAGAGGGAATTTTCAAGATGGTGCGTCGAGCTGCATCCACAATCGGGGGGATATCGCGATATTTTTTCCCGCAGCCAATCCACTTGGTTGGGATCCAGTCCGTTTTGTAGGACTGGTCCATGTCGTCGTCGTTAATTATTGTATTGTCCATAGCGTGAGTCGTCGAATATCAGCCCAATGAGACAAATTTGAGGGGGGTAGGAAGAATAAATTCCAAGAGCGGCAATGTTTGGTGCAAGTGGGAAAAAAAAATCACATGCAGGGAATACATGCCACTGTAGCCACCAACTAACTACCATTATTCTGTCTGTTTAAGGTAATGAGCACCTGCAAGGCCATCCTCAGCTAAAATATTACCATGTGCGGATGTGGGATCCGGGATCAGACCTTGGTGCTATTGGCGCTTATTGTCCGGACTTTGACTCAAACCTCCCACGCTCAGAGGCGCGTTTGTCCGGACTCTGGCGGTGACATTCAGAGGCAAAATTTCAAATTTTGTCCGGACTCTGGAACGGACCTCGAAACCGATAATCACCGGTCCTATTCTCATTTCGCCATCACGATCACAGTTGAAATGAGATTTCGCCAGACGCTTGCTCGTCGTTTGGTGGAAGCCTTCGCCGCTGCCCGCCCATCGACCGCCACGGTGAGCGCCGCTACATACCTCCATACGTAACCCTAGATATCGGAATCTTCTTTGATGATCGTCGATCATGCACACCGAAGCATTCCAGTCGGCCAAACAAGAAAAAAGGTGTCGCCGACCATCTGCCCGGGGCGGCGGGAATGAGCGGCTTGATGTGGGCGGGGGATGCCCGTAATTGATGCACGTCGTCAGGGAACTATAAGCGAGTCTGGTCACATCAAGTCACAGAATTGTGGGTTGAAATGAGAATGAAACGGGAACGAAATGGAGTCGAAATCGGCTCGAAATCGGCTACTGTGAAAGACCCTATTATAACTGATCTTTCGTTGGTGCAGCGCAAACTCCCAAGGATAGTGGCATGAAATATGAAATAGATGGAGGAGTTACACTCGAAAGCTGGCTCCAAGGCGAGAAAGACAGGCAGTTACTGCGAGCCCAAGGGGGCTCAGCAATGCGAGCCGGAACCGTGACTCCGGGTGTGGAGCGACTAGTGATGTGCCGGGTCGGGCTTCAAGCCCAAGCCCGGGCTTGGGTCGGGCTCAGGGTCGGGCTCAGATTTTTTAGTGACCTGCGACCCGGGCCTAAGCCCGGGTCTCTTGGTGTGCCTACCAACTGAGATTTTGGCAGCTCAGGATCGAATTTCACTGAAGTGCGCCACACTTAAGGTATATCGAGATGTAAATCACCTTCAACAATTCATTTCTTGCTCACGAGATCCTCTACGGTCGCCGTGAGGACTTCGCTTCGATCTAGCTTTCACCTGCTCGAAGACTCAGCCCGTGTTTGGGGATGATCTGGGCAGTTTGGCCGCTCAGCTTATTCGGCTACTAAACTGACCAAATCAGATGGCGTGCGTGCGGCTGGGGAAACCCACAACACGCTGGAGGCGCGTTCCCGGCCGAACGCACGACGGGGGCAACGCAACCCAACACGGGCCTTCAGCGGGACTAATCAACTTATGGAACACACAAATGTCTGTTAGTAACCAGTTTACATTTAACTGATGCTGCCCATAAGGGCCGGATCATTACTGCGTGTGCCACACAACCAGAAAGTCGTGATGGGGGAGAATATGCCTCCCAACTGAGATTGGACAAAGACATTGTGCAAGGCCAAAGCGAGGCTGTGTCGAAAGAATATCCTCTGGGCAGAAGTTCTGCCGACGGCAACACAGCAAGTTGCAGTTCAACCCCCGAGTCTCAGGATGGGTGGGCATTGGAAATTAAATACACCCAGAGTAAGTGTAGAGAAAATTTTGATCGCAGGTCGTAAAGAACGCGGGGCACATAAACTCGATAAAGTTGAATGCCTTGGCACCGCGGATTTGAAGGCAAGACCCAGGTCTCCTCCTACCACGGTAGAAAATCTCTGCCTACTTGAATTCGTGAATCTCAACAGGCACCATGCCGTCGATTATGTGTGCACCTCCAAGGCGGACAACCTGAGCCAAAGGATATAAATATGCTCCGGGGAACGGCGAGCTGCCGTTTGAATATCAACAATAGCAGTGAGCACGGAGCAGCACATAATGTTCACCTCGCTGATTAACGCGGTACATGTCCAAGTGCCGTAGGGTCATCGAAAAGGTCTGATGTCGGCGGCCTTGGCTGCAAGGATCAATATGAGGGACATTGCGCGATTCAAACCCGGAGTACATCGAACGGGTAGAGCGTTGCGATGCAGCGGCCCAAAGTGTGCTCACGGTAAGAGATGTTTCCGTCAAAAACACACTCTCTGCTCGAGTTGGGGAGGATAATATACTGTAATCCTCTGAGGCTCAGATACGACTCCGATGAGCTTATTGCTCGTTGATGTTCAGTCGGCAAGTCTTGAAGTCACAGAACGGAGACTAGAGTGCTCTTGAAATCTCGCCTTATTCCGGCATTTCCCAGTGCATCATAATTATCAAGAGCTCTCGATATTGGCAGCCATGGCCGCAGAAATAAGTATGAAGCACAACTTTGGGTAATTTGTGCTGCCTCTGAGGATGGAGAATAATCTCCATATTGTCGCCAGCTCCAGCGACTATCGGGGTATGAAGTGGGGAGATAATTATTTCCACTGCGCCCCTGCACCTGAGTATTTCATTGTTGAAATACAGAGTGCTCAACAAGTCTAGCCATGGAGCTCGCATTTAATGCGAGCATTAAAGAAACGACGGGATATATCCCACCATTTAAGCTAATTATTAGAGTCGGTGTGCTTCCTGAGCCAGGTGAATTTAACTCGCCGGCAGCAACACGGCCATTGACACTGCATCGTGTTCATCATGCTGAAGAGCTAGCACTCATTCCGGCTGGTAGAGTCCAACCGTTGCCTCCAAAATGGGGAATTTAGGGGTTCTGCTTTCGAAGCCACCACGTGATCGCACACAAGTTGTCGTCGCATGAAATGGATTGGCCCACTTTCTGCGAGGAAAATATGACTCAATTGCAGTTCGGGTGATGTCCATCACGGGCACACAACGGGTACACCCGAATGTGTTGTCGGACGCTTCGCGGGGGACTTCAGAGTTGGACGTGGATCGGCTTCGACCTGTGGCCGTGACCGGTGGAATGCTCGAAGACGATGATGGACATATTCCTAGTGGGGTTTGGATGCTGATAGTAGTTCGCTCACAGTGAACAATTTGTTACTGTGGACGGTGAATGCCGATGCTACTGCGCATTCATGCAGGCGAGGTGGCCCTCGATGTTTCGACAGCGCAGAGCGGTGGGGCTTCCGAAACGTCGGAAACAGCAGACCCAACTTTGTGCTTCAACCTGCAATTTACGGGGCTGATACTGCCAGCACCGAAGACACCAACCACAGTCTACCAGTCCTGCGAACCGTGCCGGTTGTCACAAAGGCACATCTTGATGCGCGATACTTTATACGCGATCCCGTGGACTGCAGTACCATCATCGCACGCTCCGGACGATTTAGAACTCGAGCGCCGGATCGAAAATCTGGGCCCCACGGTTTTAGCCGTCTGTCGATGTCAAACTGAATATCTGCTTCTTTTTCTATGGGCCCAACCCCTAGGTTCCAAATTCTCCCTGTGGATAGCATCCCTCCTGTTTAATTCGGTCCATCCATGATGCGTGACCGACGGTGAATATCGAAGTCGCATCGACTCGCAATCATCACCCCGATGTATGTGTGAACAATGAATGTTCCGCGACCATCCTACACCCCCGTGGATTATACCTCCGGGAATATCAGAGCCAAAGTTAGCGGGCACATGCGCACTGCGCGGCTTGCGACCTGCGCCGGTACCGCTCAACTTGAGCATTGGTACAACAAACTTCTGCCGCGCGGACTGGAGCGCCCTTGTTTCCTAGCTCTGCTGGATCATGAAAGAATACAAATGGCACTGCTCATTTCCTTCCTCCTTGGAGGCAACTTGAAGTGGAGAATAATATGATGCATTGTAATTTTTCTGTGACACGCGACCGGACCGTTTTCGAAAAGGTCGGTGCCTGAAGGCGCCACTAAACCTCCTCAGGCTCGCGGGCCATGACGCGCACTAATGTGGACATGCGGCCGCGGTGCACGCGGACCCCACTAACTGTCTTCTAAACGGCGGGCGCACGGATGGCGCCACGGACCGGCTACTGGCACGCGGGCCCGGACGCGTGCTAGCCTGGATATGCGGCAGCCGCGACGCATGTAGATGTCGCTAGCCAGCTTCTGAACGGTGGGCATGCACTGGCGCTACTATCTTCTGGCACACAGGCCAGGACACACTAGCATGAGTATGCCGCAGCGGCGCGCGGACGCCGCTGGGCGTATCCTGGGTGCGCGCTGGCGCAACGAACCGACCTCTGAAGCGCGGACCAGGATGCGCGCTGGCGGCGCTGAGCGTGTTCTGAACGGCTGGGACGCTGGCACCACAAACCGTCTTCTGGCGCGAGCCAGGACGCGCGCGGGCGTAGGTTGTGCAGCCGCGGCGCGTGCGGATGCCGCTGACCTTCCTCTGAACGGCCGGCGCGCGCGCTGACGCCACAAACTGTCTTCTGGCGCGCGGACCAGGACGCGCGCGGGCGTGGGTTTTGCCGCAGCGGCGCCCACGGATGCTGCCGAGCTTCCTCTGAACGGCGGGCGCGCACTGGCGCCACAAACCGTCTTCTGGCACGCGGACCAGGACGCGCGCGTGGGGGTTACGCAACAGCGGCGCGCGCGGACGCCGCTGAGCTTCCTCTGAACGGCGGGCGCGCGCTGGCGCCACAAACCGTCTTCTGGCACGCGGACCAGGACGCGCGCTGCCGTGGGTTGTGCGACAACGGCGCACGCGGACGTCGCTGAGCTTGTTCTGAACGGTGGGCGCGCGCTGGCGCCACGAACCGTCTTCTGGCACGCGGACCAGGACGCGCGCTGGCGTGACTGTGCGGCAGTATGACGGTTCGTTTGTACAAATATTAATTTTGCGCGCGCGCGCGCGCATAAGTCGCTACGTAAGGTACATGCATATTACTAAGCTAAACCCCGGCAAGCTAAACCCTGCTAAACCCCGGCCTGCTCCATGCGAGCGCTAGCGAAGGATCGGGAGCTGCAGTCTGCATCACCAAGCTATGTCAATGGCATCGAGATGTGGGGGATGCGGAGCTGGCAGCAACTTAGGCAACGAAGTAAAGCCGCACACCAGCGGCTGATGTGCGTCGAGAGCAATGTGGGCGGTGGGCGGTGAGGTGGGAGAGGATAAAAGATGGTGACGCGGCCATCGGCTAAGGGCCTGGCCGAAGCAAGAACAAACATTCCCACGATCGGAACAAGCGCTAAACAAGCGATCAGTGATCCGCACCTCTTCCCATCATCCTTTTTTCTCCGATCCCTTGCGTCTCCCCCGCCTGTCACCCGACCCTCCCGCCCTCGTGGCCGCTCTCAAGCTTCCAGACACATGCGGGCCTGACCTGCACCAGGGCCCCCGTTGCCTTTGTTGGATAGAGGCGATCACACTGGCAGGTAAGTTTTAACCTCGCTGGTCGAAGGATTCCTCTGTCCTTTTCATCTGAGTAGGCTAAATGCGATCTGAGTCCTTTGACTAGCCCCGGGTCTGAGAATATCTGCCTCCCGGGCCTCTGACACCTTCAGAATTCATGTAAGTGACTTCTGACAGGGCGTGAATTTCAGGAATGCTTTCTTTTGATACCCCCAAGCTCGACGTAGAGGGCTTAGTAGGCATGTATTAGACAGGTATTAGATACCACTCGTGTGTAATCTTATGATGCTTATTATCTATACATACTCCCAACAGTCGCGCGCGCGCTAAATTACACGCGCGCGCGCAAATCTTTATTTGTACAAACGAACCGTCATAGGCAGCGGCGCACGCGGACACCACTAGCCATCTTCTGAAAGGGGGGGGCACGACCTGAGGACTCACTTTGAGACGGCTGACCAGGCATCGCTCTGCAGTATAATATCACATTTGGGCGTATAAGAGCGGAGTACACTTGATTGTATTGGATGCCAGCGACTCGGCGCGCACAGGTAACGATTACCTCTCGCCGTGTTTGGGACCATCAGGCCCGAAACAGACCGGGAGAACCGCCACCCGACACAGCGAGGTTCGAGCGAGCTCCAGATGCTGTAGATTTTCTGAGAATGCGATCTCGCCTAGTGCAGAACGCCGAGTGGAATCCGGGAAAACAAAGCAAAGCAGACGAAAAAGCAGAGGGCCGAAGCCCTGTAGTATGCGGCTCGTGGTTGGTAGAACATCCACGAGATGCTCGTGGAGGAAGGCAGAGATCAACAGAGCTTTGGCTCTGTTGTGCTGCTGCCTTCGGCCAGCTCCGTGCCGGATCTCTACAAGAAACGCCGCATCCTATCGGCTCGTTCCTCGCCTTCTCGGATCCTTTCATGTCTGGGCACAGAATGGTCGAAACGACGAGTTCCAACATTTTTGATGGGTGCTTCGTTCAGTGATGGCGCATCACTTCGCGTTCAAAAGCTGTTCTTGGGAGCGCCGAAAGTTGCTCCGAGTCTCTGTGAACGAAGAATGGCTTAATAACGACTAATTATACCCGAAAACTCGTCTAAGAGCACTTTCAAAATTTGCAGTCAAGCCCGGGCCCAAGCCCGAGCCCGATCCGACCCGGGCCTGACCCGAGAGGTGGGTCGGGCTTGGGATATTCTCAAGCCCAAGCCCAAGCCGACCCGACCCGCACATCACTAGGAGCGACAAATTTTGCTCAACGTGGCTAGATAGAAGCAGAAACCCGAATTAATCTTAGAGCCGACTCTTTCGAACGAGTGCCCTGTGGGAATAGTAGACTCTAGAGATGGCACAAACTTGAAACTTTTGGCGAATGTCTTTCTATGCCAATCGCCAGAACGATTTGGTCGTCTGCGTTCGGAAAGTGAGGCAGGTAAAGCCAACAGTTTTGATGCTAATATTATGCTGAGGAGACGAGCCTGTGAGTCTCGCTGGCAGGAATGGAGGACCTAGAGGAGTTGGCAAAAACAGCGGAGAGGAAAGCGTGGACTCAGAGCAAACTCAGAGTCACGTGGAAAGTCTAAGGTCGAAGCCAAACAAATCCAACTTTGATTGCTTCTTTCCTTTCTTTCGTCTTGCCTGTGTCCTTTCTTGGTCCTTTCCTGCGTCTACTGCGGATCCTGGATTTTGTGGCTTGTCAGTCATCTCTGGGGCATATGTACATCCCTTCAATGCCAGTCTTACCAGCTAATCAATGCAGGCCAATTCGTTGCCAATAGGCTTCACAAGTTCTAAGTAGCAAGCTGAGACGCTTTAAATGCGCTTTTTACGGCGACAGGAGTGCGCGGCACGCAGACTACGGACGGCCACGCCAATTTTTGATCTGATTTCCGAATTTCTTCCGAGAGCTGCCGACCACGTGCGAAATAGTCCGTGCAGAATCGGCCTTGACGCAGATGGACCAGGCACCTCATCAACAGCGCCCGGCATATATATCGCGGGTCCGGCCCAGTTACGGCTCCGACTCTTATCACAAAAACGGATTGAGTTCCTTCCTGTGAAACAGAACTAGCTCTGCTCGATGGACCATATGCTGAGGAGGAAAAGGTAAACTAGGCACATCATCAACCGCGCTCGGTATGACATCTGCCAGAGAAGAAGGATGGCCGCAGTGGTCCTTCAAGGACCACTGCGGCCCAGTTACGGATGGGTCATCCGCAGTATGTCATGCACCCCGATAACGTATGGACTTCCGCACCTTAAAGGGCGCAGACGCCCGGCGCGTCTCCACACCAAGCCCACCCGCCACCATGCTCCTGAAGCTCATCGCATCGTTATTTGGGACGCTCACTGCTTACGCGCTGTACCAGATTTTGAAGGCAATCTATGACGAGCTGACGTCGCCGCTGCGAGATTTCCCTGGCCCCAAGTCCACACACTGGTTCTATGGGAACTTGAAGGAGATCTTGGACGACGTGGGTGCTCTTCCGGTCTCTTCAATTGATGCCGACACTCTTGCCTGCAGGAGGACTCCGGGCTCGAAGAGCGCTGGGTGGCCCAATACGGCCGGGTCTTGAAATTTCACCGGTTTTTTGTGCGTTGTGTCGAATTTATTACAGGACATCCTTCTGATTATGGGTGGACAGGGACAATCTCAGATGCACACAACGGATACGAAGGCAATCCACCACTTCCTCTCGAACAACCACATCTACCAGAAGTCTGAAGCGATGCGGTTCAGTCTTGGGCGCATCGTCGGTCCAGGTCGGTGTCATTCTTAGTGCAAGCATTGTGTCGGGCTGATGGAACATATTTTGTATACAGGAATTCTTGTCGTCGAGGGCGACGTGCATAAGCAGCAGGTTCGTTTTCCAGCCGTACTCGAATCAACGAAATTGAATCTGCTTTTTGGTCAGCGCAAAATTATGGTACTGCGGCGCTCCCGCTCTTTAATTTCTCAAAGTCTGACCACTGTCTGCAGAACCCCGCGTTCGGGGCCCCGCAGGTCCGTGGACTCACCAGCATTTTCGTGGACACGTCGATCCAGGTGTGTATTATGACCGACGGGGCTGTCGTGATTTATCTAACATCCGGGTCTTGATAAGCTCCGGGATATTTGGGCGGCGCAGGCAGCGAAGGAAGGTGGTGTCGCTCGGGTGGAAATCCTCTCATGGCTCAGCAAGGCCACGCTGGACATTATTGGGCTGGCAGGTAATGCACGTTAAGATGGCGTCTCCGTGCATTGAACTGATGTTACCCAGGCTTCAACTATAGGATTAATGCACTGGGCGCGGAGAGCCACGATGCGCCGGACGAGCTCGCGGAGGCCTTCGACGCCGTGTTCACCGCTGAGACCGGGTTCAGCGTCGTCCGCCTGCTCCAGTCCCGGATCCGTCTCTTCCGAAATATTGTACGGGCCAACCTTGGATGCGTCAGCGCAATCAGCTAATGCATTAAATCCAGCCAACGGGGAAAGACAAGATTGTCGGCGCATCACAGGCGACGATGATGCGCATCGGAAAGAAATTGTTGACGGATAGCAAGCGCGATATCGCCGAGAATGGCACATTTGACGCGGGACGGGGGCGTGATCTTCTCACCCTCCTTGTTCGGGCGAATACGTCGAAGGAGATCCCGGCGAGCCAGCGGCTTTCGGACGAGGATGTTATCGCACGTGTGTCGCATCCCAATGTCCCATGACTCCCACTTTTTACTGAACCACAAAACAGAGGTGCCTACGTTCTTGGTTGCTGGGTCCGTTTATCCATCCACTACATTTCCCTCGTGGCGCTGACGTGTCGCTGAATGAAGACACGAGACAACGAGGCAAGACCACCCTTTTTCCTTTGCCTCCAATGGTTCTGACGCCGTCCATCCCATCAGCACCGCCGTAACATGGGCCTTGTTCGCGCTCACGCAAAACCTGGCAGCACAGACTCGCCTGCGGGAAGAGCTGCTCACTGTCTCGACAGATAACCCGACGATGGACGAATTGAACGCGCTCCCATATCTTGAATGCGTCGTAAAAGAAACCCTCCGCGTACACGCGCCTGTCACCTCGACTAGTGAGCATCACCGCGTCCCGCCTCTTTATTAAGACTAATCCCAGACGGAAGGCCGAATGGCAACCCAGGACGACGTTGTGCCGTTGCGTACACCGTTCACCGATACAAAAGGGACCGTGCACGAAAGCCTGCGGTACGCATTCCGGTGACTCGACTCGCGCTGGCTTGACCCATCATGTGCACCCCCAGGATCCGCAAAGGCCAGCAGGTACTCATTCCCATCCTCGCTCTAAACCGAGACCCCGAGATCTGGGGCCCAGATGCCATGGAGTTCATGTACGTGCTTTTAACTGCACCCGCAATCCACTCTCATCTCTGCGGATATTGTCGTAGACCTGAACGGTGGGAGTCCGCCACCCCCGTATCGAACACCATCCCCGGTGTATGGGGCCACATGCTCTCGTTCCTCGGCGGCCCGCGCAGCTGCATCGGCTTCAGATTCTCGCTTGTGGAGTGCGTACAGTACCCCGCGTATTGTCCATCCCAGAACTGACGCCTTGCAGAATGAAGGCGCTGATCTTCACGCTCGTTCGCGGGCTCGAATTTGAACTGGCGGTGCCGATAGCGGATATCGGGAAGAAAGGGACGGCAATCGTGCAGCGCCCCATTGTCGTCAGCGACGCCGTAGCGGGGAACCAGATGCCGTTGCTCGTGCGGCCGGTTGTTCGTTAAGGCGTTGGGTTGGGTTCTTGTACTACTATTGAGTTTACATCTGGTGCTGTAGTTATACATTATGCTGCAAGTTGAACTTCACGATCGCGCGGATCCAATTCACCTCCCATGGAACAAAGCCGAACATCGTCAGATGAGCCATTCTGGTGGGTTCTTGTATTGCTATTGGGTTTACATAATGCTGCAGCAAGTTGTTGGAAGGCGTCAGACTCAAAAGGCGGTCGTTGTCCCTCAGATCTCCCTCCGTGCAGGCTTGCCAGGCCGGTCACTACCGTTACACTTGGTCCGCTTTTCACCCCAGAAAATTGCTGTTTTACTCTATGAAATTCCCCTCCCGGCGGCTGTTTTACTCTATTTCGGACGAACATTTTGGGGTAAAATGCCGTTTTTGTCTCCCCGGAGTGTTTTTTGTACCTGGGCTGTATCGCAGGTCTGTCTGTCTGGCGTAATCATATCAGGTTCAAGATATACTGTCCCCCAGGTCCGTAAGATTTTGTTTTTCCGTCAGTTGGACTCACTAATACACACCGAAAAATCGCGCGCGATTTACTCTATAGCGGACAGACCTCAGCTCTTTCCAAGTCGATTTATTCTATTCAGCGGACCGAGATAGAGGTCATTTGGAGGGCTTGATTTACTCTACCCCGGACCAAATGTAACATATGGGAGGAAAGACGGTCAAAGGAGCAGGGCGGAGATGAACAGAGGAAAAGAATCAAAGCATGTTCAAGGAAAACAGAATGGGCACGCACCCAAAAAGCCCCACTCACCTCCCCGATCCCTCGTGCATTCATTCGTCTTGGCGGTGGGGAAGGGATGATGGGTTATGATCCAGTAGGAGTTGAAATAATGTGACGGGAGTCGAGGGAATGAGCGAGGGAGAGGAGAGGCAAGGATAGTCACGAAGGTGGCAAGGAGAAGGCGTGCAGTGTTGAGAGTGGAGGGCGTAGTCATCGCATTGGAGTTACCTTTAGGCGTAGACTAGACGAGGATGAAGCAGAGCGGCTGGAGCAAATGCAGCGCGAGTGGTGGTGTGAGTCAGAGAACGTTGGAGCCAATGAGCGTGGCCGCGGCGTTGAGAACACCGTGCCGCGGAAGAGGTCCGAGGGCGGGAAGCGCGGGAAGGGCCGGCACGCAGCGAGGCGTTGATAGGAGAGGGCGGGCAGGTGGCGCCAAACGCTGTGGGGCGGGATTCATCGGAAGTGGCCGGAAATATGGACAGAGTGGACGGCTTTATCCGAAGTTGGCGGAGTGGATCGGGTGTGGGAGGCATGGTTCAAAGGGAGTGGGAGCGGGATGGGCCGGATGTGGGTGGTGTGGGACGCTGTGTCGTAGGGAGTGGGCAGGAGTGGGCCGTCTGAATGCGCGGTCTTTTCGGCACCAGCCGGATGCGGGCGAGACTGTGGTATGACGGGTGTTATTGGACAAAACCTCGGTGACAATCAATGTCCATTGATGGCCATTGATTTGGTCGATGACCATCGATGGCCATGCATGTCCACCATGTGCACATTCATTTCATTAGTCTCTTATAAACAGACGCTACAACATTTTTTCGCTCGTACCTCGCGTTGTTGTAGTCTGTCGATTACCCGAGGCGTTTGATCCGAGCTCGACCTTATTATAGAATCATCGGAGTTTGAAGAATTTGCGCGTCTTGTCACACTCTGTCACAGCGACATTAACGCGGCTTCCTCGCGTCTTCCTCCTCCTCGATGAAGAAGGGCAGAAGGTTCTTTGGATGGGTCGGTGGTCGCAGGATTTTAGGATTGAATGGTGGGGAGGTGGATGATGGAGACGAGAGGGCCGCTAGAGTACAAGAGACGTTGTACGAGAGGGTATTGATAGGTTGTAAAAGTTGCCACGTGTCAGATTCTGAGTGAATCCGAAGATACGAAGAGTTTTGCACGCCGAGTGCACAATGTCGAGGTAACGTAGTCCGTTGGTGTACACAAGAGATCACTAAAGTCCGCCGCTGGACTGCACTGGCTCACACGATGAGCGTTCGAGACAAAGAAGATGATCTATTCGGCCTCGTGGGCGCGTGTTTACAGGACAAACAAAATCGTACGTAAAAAGAATATGTAATCTGTTTTAGAACTGAAACCAACATGTGGATGAATTTCCACATGTCGGCCATACGGCTCTGCCACATCGATCACAAAATTACTCTAGAAACACGCGTAGAACCACGTCAGGTATCCCCCGCGACCGCGTCATGGACGCAGATCCTCCGCCTATCAAGCTGGTCCGGCAGTACAAGCGCATCCAGAAGCTCACAATTCCTGTCATCCCTTCACCGTCGCCAAGCTCCGCAGCACACCCCCCACTACCCCAGTGTCCACGGTACCGATTCAGGTGCCCCTACGAGCTCCAAAGCGCACTAAATGGGAAAAGATGGATGATGTCTTGGACAACTACGGATTCGAGAATTTAGGTGACTTTTTGGCTCCACTCTTTCACCACCATCTCCGCGGAGAGGCAGATCCCCGAGCAACGCGCTACAGGGTCGCAGTCACAGCTTTTCTGCAAGGGACCTCGACATTTAAAATGGCCAATCTCATTGAACTACTCTATGATCATCCTCACGGCCGTCCGAAACAAAAACACCCCGACCAACAGGCTGCTGCCTTCTCCCCTCATGAGCCTCTTGAAAATATTCTCTTCGCCAGACCCTGCCTATCTGCGTGGGCGACACGACTTGTTGGTGGCGAGTTATATCGCCGGTTCGGTCGGCTCGCCAAGAAAAGCGACGATCCAGAGAGCCCCACCCATATCCGCGCCACAACGAACGGGCGGAAAGACGGTGCGAGGGTTGTAACTGTTGGGAGTATTCAATCTTGGGTGAATGTTCTGGAGCATTACCTAATCACATTGATACTTAAAGTAGCATATGGGCGCTTGTATCCTTACGTGTTTGCAGAGCTCAGCCAAACACGAAATCTCTTGTTGCTAATGTCTCGAGTCAACCCAACCTCGGATTATTCCAATACAAACACGTCACGGGTGGCTCCCGTTCACCACAGCCGTACAATTCTACTCGGGACCACCCCGCATCGGCAACGACAAAGATCGACATCCGATGGCGACGATCTCCAGCGATCAAAGCCCCGTCGACATCTAACGGGCACTGTACTAAGTCCTCGCTGTCTCGAGGCATCGCTGCTACCGAAGTTCTTGGCTTCGAGCCCATTGCGTGTACGAAGGGTCGTTGCGACGATGACGAAACCCAAAACGGCATAACCGCGCTGAATCCGAGTGAGACCCACGGGCCGGGGTAACTCGTCGTGTGCCGGAGGAGTCGATGACCCTGCCGGAGTGAATATGATCGAGAGTTGTCACGGAAGGAGGTAGAGGGGCAGAGCGAGCGGAACGGGACAAGTAGAAGGAAAGGGAGTGAGGAGGGAATCAGGCGAGTCCTCATAGCCAGGCTCAGCATCGCTGACCGTTCGAAAATCCGGCGGCAAATGCAAATGAGCACTGGACAAGTTCACGACTGCCATCAGCCGTCCGACGTACCAATTCGAGACGCAGGCAATTGACCATCCATCCTTCCCCACCTCGAGGCACACTACCATCACCTCATCGGAGGCCGCGCGAAATTCAAGCAATGCGCACATTGTTCATGCAAGCACACCCGGAACTCAGGACGCTCGAATT
The DNA here is from genome assembly GCA_029204335.1 of Mycena vulgaris. NCBI lineage: Eukaryota > Fungi > Basidiomycota > Agaricomycetes > Agaricales > Mycenaceae > Mycena > Mycena vulgaris. Next base: position 55,449 of record JARGYA010000469.1, read on the forward strand.
ACCATCACTTACTCACTCAGCTCGTCACGTCGCTCAATTCAAGCGGAGTAGACGGATTTCAAATCGAGGGGGAGTTCACGCTCATTCATTCCATTTCCGTAGCGAACATCCCGCCTGCGATTGAGGGGGAGTGTTGGGAATATTCAATCTTGGGCGAATGTTCTGGAGCATTACCTAATCACATTGATACTTAAAGTAGCATATGGGCGCTTGTATCCTTACGTGTTTGCAGAGCTCAGCCAAACACGAAATCTCTTGTTGCTAATTCCCTGGTCTCGAGTCAACCCAACCTCGGATTATTCCAATAGTAACCTGGGAAGACACCGAGTTCTCGATGAACGGCCTTGCAGATCAGTATCGCCAGGACAAGTTTGTCTGGTACCTGTTTGAATCTTGCTGTGCACCCCGCGTGAACGGCGCAGTGGTGATCCGAAAGCGTCGTCCCCATCCAGTCGTGAGTTGATTTCAATTCTTAGACGGTAATTTAGGCTCATGGCTTGGGCTTTACAAAGATCCTCGTCGCCGCCATCAGTTCTTTCATTGTCAGCAGGAATGTGTACGCTAGCGGAGACCTAGCGCTGCCACTGGGCATCTGGCACTTCGCGTGCAAATCCCATGTCGATGTCAAGCGCGTGTATTGTCGCCTGGGCTTCATCGTCAGCGACAGCACTGCCCGCAACGCACTCAATTCCATGAGCGCAGCGAGCCTTGCTGCGCTGCAGGAGAGCGTCAGGGATGCTACTGAGCGAGGCGAGGTCGAGTGGGGCAAGATCATCGACAACGTGCAGCAGTATTCACCCGTCTTCGAGCACGGTTTCGGGCGTGAGAATCAGCTGAAGGTCCGCATTTCGATAGCGGAACTGCAAGCCCGGCGCATGGAACGCGAAAGACCATATTGAGCGCGTAATAAAACAAGATCGCCAGAAAATGACGACCCAGACTGTTTACGAAAGCATCGACTGGTCACACAACAGCGTATCTGAATTGCATTTCGTTTGCGTCCTGGCGGACTTTATCCCCCACCTGAATTCCCTCTCCCCTGAAATCTCGGCTATCTTTCGTGTGGAACCCATCGCCAAGCATCGTGTACGCGGAGATGAACAGGTCGAGCTTCAGCCGCTGGCAACAAATTCAGAACGAGAAGTAGAAAACCAGGGAATGATGCGCGGTCTCGGCGATTTTGACCAGCAGATGGGCATCGACCCTGAAAAATCTAAAAATCTTCTGTCTTGGGTTCAAGGCGACGGCGCATCGTACGCAACCCTCATGCGTCTACAGAAGTATCTCGCAGTCACTCTTGATGTATATAAATCCTTCCGCAACGTCCTCAGCACACCGGAGACCTGGCACACGAAATCCACGGGCCTCAATACTAATGCCTTGAACCATTATGGCCCGGCTGCTTCCAAAGACCCATTATCCCTCTCACGTAGTTCAAATGCCGCGAACATGAAGCGGCCAACCGATCTCAAGAAGTGCGATTTTTATCCTACTAGCCGCAGCATGACCATGATATGGGAGGCGCGAGTCCTGGACTGTTGGCGATATGGATTTCCTTTTCTGTTAGCGCACTGTAAATCCTGATAAATCTGCAGACTCATCTTGGGAGTTGACACCGACTCGGATCTTTTGAGTCACTTCGACGAACTGGCGGAGAATGATTGCCTGCCGACCTTGCAGAATCTTCTCGACCATGCTTGTGTTCTAAGGCAGTGTTACCCTTCACAAGCGGCATACGAACAATCCCTTTCCGCGGAAGATTACAACGTCGCAGATCCGGCCTCGAAAGCTCCGAAGGGATCTCCTTGGGGACGTGCTTGCGCGCCTCCGGAGCCGCAGCCCGGTGACACAGACAGCGAGCCTGACATGGCCGGGGTACATGATAGCCCGGATGGATCTGAGCATGATTCAGATTCCGAGTCTCACGACGTTGACAAGGGCTCGCAGCATAACGCAGAAGCAGATCTCCCGGGCTTGATGGACATCTCGGACGATATTTCCCCAGCCGACAATGTTGAACCTGCGGACAGCGATCGCGGTACTCCGTCTCTCGAGATCCCCCCGCCACCCGAACCGAAGTGTGCTGATGATGACGGTTCTAAAGTCCATACAGAACTCCCCGGATTTGACGGCGACAGAGTCGTCAGCAATGCCATACTTTTTCTCATGGAGTTCGGATGGTGGATAGAACTGAATTATGCAGTTCCGGAGGGCGATATCGGGCGGGTGTTGGAGATATTAAAAGTGGGTAATTCATCAACAACGCGGCCATCGACTAACCAAATCTTAACTACTCGAAGATTTATATATTCGTCTTCGCCGGCTCGTCGAACCAGAACTACATGGGGTACATGCTGGATCTCTACGCGCTCCTCGGATTTGAGTGCTCCCCGGACCTCAAAGAAGCCCTGCTGAACAACTGGTGGATGAACCTCCGCGGCGAAATCGGCACATGCATCGAGACAGATCTCATGCAAGAACATTATAACCGCTGGCTTGAGGATATGGTCAGTCGCCGGGGGGGGGTAATTTGACGACAAGTTCTATCGCCAAACGATTGCTCCTAACGTGCAGCACTTCCTGAAAATTAAGGAGGATATTGAATCGGCATTTGAGCTCAAGCGCCGAAGCAAATCTCACACATCCCCACATCTTCGCGACGAAACCAAGGTGTTACTCCGGATGTACAAAGAGGAGGAGCTTCACCTTTTTCGTCCAGGGCGAAGTATGGGACACGCGGCAATCAACAGGTTCGACCGTGGCTTCCAGCGGCTGGACGATGGCAAGATGAAAGAATACCTTGATTGTAGCAAGCTCTATGCCGACATCATTCGCGACATGGAGGAAATTCGGCAGAGGCCTGCAGGCGCATCCGACGCAGCTGATGCCATGGATTTTGACCTTCTCAGCCCGGTTTCTGTGTCTCATCCCCCACAATCCCGCCCGGCCAGCTCGAACGAAGAGTTCAACCGGCCCCCATCTGTGAACTCAGTGCGCAGCACATGCTCCAGTGCTTCTCGTGCTGCTGCGGACTCCGCAGAGGAGTGGGATCCCGTCGATCATAGCGATGAGCATCTTGTCAGTGGGTCCGACTTGGCCTTCACCGTGGACAGTGTAACGGGCCGAATGAACACTGACTGGTACGAAGAGGACGAGTTTGAATCAGTGTTGGAAAGGTTGTGCAGTCCAGAACCGGAGGTCGACTCCGAATCCGACGACGAGATCGTGGACACCGAGGTCGAGAGTGAAGGAGAGGACAATTCGGAGGCTGAGGAATAGATTGCACCCTTGTATGCACTCTTTAAATTACTCCTTCTTCCCGCGCCGCCAGGATGTTCGATACTGCGGTCTATATGATTCCGCCACTGTCGCTGCACTCTCGAGCCCCTTCTTCGCGCCCCGAGGGCGCGGAGGGTGTCTTTGATTAGTTACTTCGCGCAACGCCGGTTTCGAGCGCTTTGGCGGGGGAGGTATGGGCGAGGAGCGGGGGTGTTCATCACGTTCATCGTCATCGTCAGCTTCGTCGTCGGCACTGCTTGGAGCATCCCATTCTTCTTCCTCTTCCTCCGAGTCGAAATCACAAGAGGTCTTTTTTCGAGTGGTCTTTTTGACAGCAGGTTTTTTAGCTGCACGCGTCGTACGCTGTTTGGCGTTCTTCTCCAGTCGTGCTTCCTCTCGTTGAGCTGCACTTGATGCCTGAAGTTGTTGAATAACGGTGTAGAGCAAATCAATGTGGCCTGCTGCAAAGGTCCAGAGTTGAATGAGAGTGTCGAGAGTAGTGAGCGAGTCGAGAGCAAGGAGACTGAGGATAATCACTACGTTCCGCAGCCTCCTAAACTCAGGTCAGGCTAGGTCTGTCTAGCAACGTTGGCTTACCCAACAGATCATTTTTAGTCGACTAGACGGATGAAACCGAATTCTGTGTTTAGCTGATGGCGGTCCAAGTTTGGCAACGATGGATCGGCTAGACAGACTCTGTCTGTCTCTGTTTACCCGAGTTTAGCTGAGTAGGACCCAGTTTCGACACCTAGCCAGACCTCCACTGACCTCCGCAGACCTCTTCGACACGTTTCTGGTGCACATTAAACCCTCAGTGGGCATTCCGCTGAGTCTGAATACTTACCTCTGTGTAGGTGATGAGGTACGACTAGACTGACCTAGACTGACCTAGACTGAACTAGACTGAACTAGACGGAGCTAACCACAGCTAGACTGAGCTAGAAAGAGCCAAACAGACCCTCACTACACAGCTAAACACAGACCTCTGTTGAGCTATGTCTAGACGGGCCTTACTCATGCTGAGTTTAGGAGGCTGCGGAACGTAGTGAATGGAGCTGATAATGGATGTGGGGAAGAATGAGGATTTGGGTCTGTTCTGGTTAGCGGAATGTTTACGCTCCGCACGGCGCACAGTCTCTCCAAATTCTGTGAGGGCTAATTCGGTCTCCTCGCGTTCTTTCTTCGTTAATTTCAGCTTCTTTTGCGTCTCCGTTATTGATTGAATGGGAGGAGTGAAGGGGGGAAGCGTGATACCGGGTGGGAGGGGAGGGGCGGGGAATTCAAGGACAGTCTCGTCGCGAGCGGCACATAACGAGCAGGGAAGGTGTCGCTTAGCAGCGATGTAGTCGAGGAAGGTGACATTATGTGGTGGGTTCTCGTAGATGCGGTTCAATGCCGCGATGTAGCACTCCTGTTCAAAGAGAACGAGGGCTTTTGCGTGCTCCATCGGCTTCGTCTTCCTCGGGCGCTTAGCTTTCGTTCCCTTTTTCGACTTGCTTGGGGTCGGATCTGGCGCAGTGACTGGGCCTAATCCACGAGGAATCAATATATGTAGGTGCGTAGAACCGTAGATATACCTGTGATTTGTTTCTGAGCGGCAAGGCGCACTTTCGGCTGAAAAAAGACCACACCACGAGCCGCTGTATCTGGGCTACGTCCAACGCGACCCTTCTCTTGCCAGAGCTGATCGACAGTATCAGGGAACCCGAGCGAGAGACTATCCAGTAACACCTTGACATTCAGCTCATTCGCAAAGGCAATCATCGCGACAACAACTTGACACAAAGGGTCCTCCTCCAGGAGCCGTAGAATCTCCTCGTTATCCTCAAAGGAGCGCAAGGAGTGATACATCTGGATGCGTCGCAGGCGGTTGAGACCAGGTAGCTGAGCTTTCCATAAGTAAACGAAGACACGGAAGACAGTGTCAATGGTGCGGCAGTGAATGACAGCTTTGCGGCCCGAGTTGAGGTACGGCAAGATGCCGGGGAATTCAGTCCCTCCAAGTCCATTCTCGAGCGGTTCCATGATGAATTGGGTATTCGGACGCTCGTTGGAAGTGCGCAGAATGTAAAAATCTTCGCCGGTCATCCCGAGGCTGCTGCAGATCGACCTGAAGGACACGCCAGGCTGTACGGTAGCGGAGAGTGCCATTACCGAGAGGGAGGATGGGAGTCGACCACGGAAGAAAGCACCTATATGCTTAAACTGAGGGTGAAATTCAGCACCCCATTCGTTGATCAAATGTGCCTCGTCGGTACATCCCTACACGAGGTTGGTGCGGAAGGTGTCAGAGGCTGATATTTCGCGCCAGGCCTTGTCTTGGAGGTGCTCAGGATCGACGCAAACGACGCTCCATGTCTTGCATTCTTGGATCTCGCGTACAAGGTTGCGGCCGGCCTTGCGAGCCTCGGTAACCGTTTCTTGGCAATATGCAAAGGCAGGAACACGAAGCTTTTCGAGCTCGAGCACCTGAGGGAATTAGGCAGCGACGAGAAGAATATATGGGCTCATACGATGTTGGCAGCAAGGCCTTTTGTTGGTGTTATAACAAGACCCATTGGACTCGGAAGCGCGCGAACAGGGAGGTCGTGATACAGGTCAGGATTTCGTGCCATCTCTCTGAGAGAAATTATGGGCACAGAAAACATGGCAGACTTTCCACCTCCAGTAGCCATGCAGCAGAAGATGTCCTCGCCGTCCAGAACTCGAATAATGACGTCTTTCTGCGAGGCGTACAAGCCGTCTTTCCACACGGGGATCTCTTTCTTGACGATTTGAGTGAGGGTGCGAAGCCCTTGAGGGTCTCTCCAGTGATATCGAGGCGCCATGGGAGGCCGGGTGACTAGAGGAAGGAGAGGGAAGCAGGAGGGCGGAAATAGCTAGGCGGCTCAGACCGGGCCGGAATTCAAAGTCCGACGATTATATAATAAGGTCGAGCTCCTAACACAGGGCGCGCGGTAAACTCCAGACTATCATTTCATCCAGTGGCCATCCATGGACACCTCTGTTGGGGACTGCATAGTTTTTCAACAGTGTCAGCATTTCGGCTGCTTCTGCAGGTGTTCAACATTAATGGCACACCGCCGCTGTCGTTGCGTCGCATCCACCCAATTCAGTATCTCTTGCATGAGCTTACTCTAATTTCCGCTCTAATTTCTTGATCTTTTAGGAAGGTCTGCCTGGAAGGAGATACAGTATTATGTATCAAAGGCTGCAAGAGATTACTTTTTTTTGGAGCTTGTGCAGGGACAATTCTGCTTGAAGTCTACGCTTGTTGCAGAATTAGAGATCCAGAATACAAATAAGTCAGACGGATAGGCACTTGTTATATTTTTAAAACATGTACCAGAGCTCCAGCCTTTCTCAAACTTTTATGGTTGCTGATTTGTCGACTCCCCGAGGTATTTTCATTTGTGATATCTGTCATATGAGCAGGGAGCAAGGTAACAGATGCCTTGGGAAGAGTAGATCACCAGTACTGATCAATTTACTATACAGAGGTAAGTTAGGCATGAAATAAATTTGACAAGTATCGGGGTAGTTGCGAGGCATTGGGCATTGATGTCATTGGGACCGGTGTCACATTGATGTTGAGCATGAATGGGAAATCAATGTTGGGAGGTAAAGTCTGATAGAAGCAGCCAACATCAATGGTACATTAGAATTGGAAAGGTCGAACACTGTTGGAGGCTCATGCTTCAATGAAGGAACATGCATGCCCACTGACTCGCCATGCATGAACATTGAAGACCATCCAGTGTCATCGATGTTCACTGATGTTCATCAATGCCCACTGGGGTTTTGTCCAGTAACAGCGGTTATACTGTGGGCAAGGAGTTCGGCTTTAATCGGCAGTACTTGGGTAAGGGTGTGGGCGCGGTTGCGGGAGAAGGCGGCCGTTTGGTGTGGGACAGAGGATGGTGGGTTGATTATGCGTTAGGAGCGCGTAAGCAAATCACGAAAAAGTCTTGGCCCTGCCCACGCAATTGTACGCTTGGACCGTTTTTGATGGCTTCCCTCACTTTCCCCGCAACCAAATACTTCAGATCTCGGTGAGTTCACCACCCAAAAATATGATTTATATATGGACGAGCAGGTCAGAATGTCGTGGAAACAATCATGTCAAATTCCTCGTCGATTTAATTTTTTGATGCGGGCAATATAAGCACAAGTCGAATTTTTCTAGAAATTCCAGACAACCTGATGATGTTGGGGGTGCAGACCCTTCAATATGAGTTCATGGAACTTGAAACTTGAGAATCGAGATCTTATGAGGTAGGCATTCATGGCAATACACACAAATGCAAGGCAACCCAAAGGGGGTTTTTTTTTTTTGGAGTTTGTCCGGCAGGTCATCCGGCAGTATTTGAAAAATTGGGCCCTTTTATGGCACTGTGGGGGATTTTTTTTCCTACAGGATAGAGTTACTAGGACATGAAACTAGGTCTGTGGGGTAGATGAGCGGCAGCATACCCCCAATTCACAAAAACAACCAAGTGGAACGGATTATCCAGTGGCTGGCCCACTAATATCTTGACGCGGGGCCGCGCACACTAGGTTTCAAACAACTGAGTCGAGATCTCGATTTGTCACTAGAAATCTCAACCATAAAATTTTGTCCCGGACAAAACATACTTACGGTATTTTCTCGAGATCTCTAAAGAACTCTAGAGAAATCTCAAGAAACATCGAGATCTCGACATTTTGTTGGTCTTCGATATTGATCTCTAACTATCTCGATGTATCTTGGGGGAAAACCCTGAAAGTACCTGGTTTTGTCCAATATGATCCCTCAAACTAAATCACCGCTCACGAGAGAATGAGCTTGCTCGGAATGAAATCAAAGGATTTCAATGAACTCACCAACGGCAGCGGAATACTGCCCGTCAATATCGGCTGCGCGCTCTCGGCGCTGGGGTTTGCGGTTAATGCCAGATGCTGACCGTTGGAAGCAGGATCGGCGGATAGTTGTTTGCCTACGGCTTGATGATGAACTTGCAGGCACAAAGCTGATGCAATCTCTCTCTTCCGCTTCATCTCGTTCTCATCCATAATGATCGCAGCAAGAGACACTTCTGCCGTGCTTGAGCAGCACGAGTACGACTGTTGTGCAACGAGTTGACATAGCTAAGCATTCAGCCAAGGAAAAGCTTCTATCTACTTCCCGAGACGACTACTCGCAGACAATCTCAACGGCCCCATAGGGGAACGCAACAGGGTTTCCACAGCCCACCACACTGCCGACCACGACACTATCGAAGGGGTAGCCATGGTATTGGTTGGTGAGGGTGACTCCACAGCCCTGCTCCTTGAAGAGCTGGACATAGCATCCGGCCGTTCCAGTCTTGGGAGCGGCGGTCATGGTGGCGGTGAAGGCCGAGCCCAGAGGGAAGTTGGCAACCGCGCAGGTGACTTCTGGGATGCTGATAGTCTTGAGAAGCTTGCCGGCGGTGCCGTTAGTTGGAATGGCGCTGCCCGGAGCCGGGCAAGTAAAAGGGCCACTCCAGATCTGGACTGTTCTCAATCAGCAAAGTTCTTGCAGCATGGGAAAGTCTTAGAAGACTTCTCCTCATCTAGTCAGGAGAGGGATCACTTACGCGTCATTGCAGCAGGACCGCCAGTGGGCTTAGCGGCCACAGCACGGCCAGTGGGCTTAGCGGTCACAGCAGAGCCAAACATGGCTGCCAGAGCGACGATCTTGCCCTGAGACAGTCAGAGAGAGGACTTGTTTGATGCACCAGCCGGGGATCTTCGAGGGACACTCACGACAGAGAAAAACATCTTGGCGATGGAAGTGAAAATTGTAGGACTTGAGTTTGGATGCTGATCTGATGATGCTGCTGCTACTCTTGATTTGTTGCCACAGAACCTCATGTCTTATATACTTTGCGCCAAGCATGTATCTATCTTCATTCGGCTGGCTCGATCAAGCCTTTCATATTGGGAGTTGCCTATCCTGTCAATGTTTCGGCATACATACAAACACACGATGTTTCGGAGGAATACAAGCCAGACACTGCGTTCCGGGCGTCAACAGGGTTTGCCGACGAAGGCTTGAACGCAGTGAGAAGTCCTTTCCCTTGGTTCCGTCTGACTCATCTTTCCATGGCGTTGTCTCTGACAGATTCCCTGAACGATGGTACCTAGGTTGCCGCCCCCTTGCGTTCCGGACGTAAGTGTTCTAAGTTCCCGCGGCCAACTCGCAACCTGACAGCGATTCTTCGGGAGAACGGGACGCATACCACGCACACCGCAAAACGTAAAAATTCTAACCGGCAGATAATGTTGCAGAAAGTGGTCTGATGCACTTTCAACCGAGCAGAATGTGAAAACCAGTACTTTCTGCAACATTATCTGCTGGTTGGAATTATTACGTTTTGCTGTGTGACGTTCTGCATCAGATGCATGGAGCGTCGAATGAATGTCGAGCGATGCCAAGTGCTCACGAAGGCTTCCCACCAAGGTGATACGTGTCATGGAGAGACCTTCTCGCTGATAAGCCTTGACATACCCAAACGCGGATGCCCTTAGGAAAAGATGACATACTCCAAGTTCTGACCCTGTATCCAAATCCGAAGCTTCTGATTGGTTGCGGACTACTGTTCAAATTTGGGGAGAACCTTATTTGAGTAAGTGTACACGCGCTACCAGTTGATAGTTATGCGCTCAAAATTTGGCATATTTTAGAATCATTTTTCCAGCTCTTTTTCGGACAACAAAAAATTGACTGTTCATTTGCCCAGTATCTCCATTACGCGTGTCCCAAGTGTTCAGTTCAGAGGTTCGCGTTACGCGTTACGTGAACACCTGGGCGAATTAGTACATTAATAGACGGATTTCGGCGCTAACTCACTCCTGTTCGGGGTAGGGGAGTCGACCGTCGGCGTGGTTCTGACATGCAACCCGTGGGCCTGGGTCCCAGTCTTTTCCATTCCTCGGGGTTCGAACTGCTAGAATAGAACAATGCCAGGGGCGAAATGAAGGCTGTTACACCAGCCGAGGGTCTGCTCCCGGTTCCAAGAAACAGGTACGCTTGACCGTCAAAATATCATGACTGTCCCTTCTCTGGCTCAATGGGTTGAGAGCTTCGTTGGGGCAAAGGGATTTTGACGCAACACTGACGTTGACGCTTGCAGTGTCAGTCTTAGCGTCAGTCTGCGTCAGTCCAAATTTGGGCATATGTTGAACTGACCTTATATGGTCTCTCTCAGCTCCCATCTTCCGTATTCACAGTCCCTGGTTATGAATTGAGTCTTTGCCGTCGATTCATCCTTGAATATTGAGCAATAAGGCCGCCAAAGACATAAAAAATAATTTCTTGCAGCGTCAATCTGCGTCAATCTGCGTCAGTCTGCGTCAACCAAACAGCAGTAAATACTGTGCAGCGTCAGTCTTCAGCGTTAATTCAGCGTCAAACGGCACTTTGTTGCGTCAGTCTAAAAATTTTCAGCGCCATTCAGCGTCATTCAGCGTCAGTTAGCGTTAGTCCAGCGCCGTGACACAACGGCAGTGTGACCTATCTGCGTCCAGTGTCAGTCCGCGTCACGGATCCCCCTTACTTGGGTAAAAAGCCTAAGGCTTTTCCAATTCTTCCTCAATTACCTCGAATTTGCAGGGAAAGTCGTAGCAGAATGGGGCCTCCGCAGATTCATCACGCCAAATCGCTTGATTACGACCTCGGTGCTCATGAAAGCTGTTGAGATATCAGTCTTGCGGCGGTCTGCGGCAGTCTGCAGCAGCATCCATCATGTCTGTGCCGGCACATTATTTTCTTCTCGTAACCATCTCCCTCAGTGCTCTGCTTATTTCAACTGTCACTTCATTCACAAGGGAAGTACCCAGCGGTCTGGATCAAGTTCAAGGATGTCGCAATTTTTCTGTCTCTCTCTCTATGTAGGGGATTCTTGGTTCGAACTTTATCGGCTCTGGTCTAAGCAAGACTTCGCCGTTAGTAACCCGCAAAATGTGTGTTGATCTTGCTCCGCGTCAATAAATACACCACCCTGCGTCAATACACAGCCACTCTGCGTCAATAAACCGCCACTCTGCATCAATACACAGCCACCCTGCGTCAATCCTGTCGCCGGCGTAGTCAATACTCTGGAACTTTCTTTCGACATGCACTGTGAAATAGAAGCTGAAACACGTCTATAAGAACTCAGTAGGTACGAAAATCTCTCTTTTTGAGTTCCCAGCCAGTTATCTACAAAATAGCCTCCAATGTAGAAACACCCATTTCACAAGGGGGTTTCGGGATTCGAAAAACGGATATAGGGTCGAAAAGTTTTTTTCGACCCTCGGCCAGACCCCCCCTCCCCATATAAGGAAGGAGGTTCCCACCCCTAGCGGTGGGCCGCGCTTCCGAGTCATGTGCGGGCTCACAGCCACCACATTGACAGCATCCAAATCCAAACCAAAGATGTTGCGGCCCATCTCTGTGGACTCAACTGTGACTAAAAAGACCTTTGAGGTATACATTACATCCATACCACCCCCTATATGAGTAAATTATATTTTTAGAGCTCCAACCATTCAATTTCAACATTGACTGAGGGTCTCCGGAGTGCCGCTTTGACCACATCTCTGACCCACTCACACAGATGTTAAATGGTATATGAATCTGTCCACCCATATACTCCCATATATATTGTGAGCATGTTTTTAGCTCCTGACCACCCTTAGAGGAAACCGGGACACATTGTTCGCGCCAATTGATGGTGTGTAAGCATGATCCGCTGTCCAAATCGGGATACCCACACCATATTCGACTTCTGAGACCCAGAATTCATCCTCCTGGCATCCTGTGGTGCTTCAGGAGGTATATATTGCAGTTTTGGAACTCCCTCATACTACATGATAAAAGTTTTTTTCAGCCCTCCTCGGGACCCCCCCCCCTATATCCGAAATTTTAATCCCGAAACCCCCTTGCCATTTCAGCACACTACCCTCAAAAGTTAGTGTTCGGGGTGCCTACTACGCCAGAAAGCATAATAGAGCGGTGATGATGGATCCTGAGCGCGGTAACTTTCATCTGAGACGACTGCATGGGTTAATAATTATATTTGGGTTCAAGGTTAGCGAGCAAAGCCGAAATCAGTTGGCCCGGAAATATGGCTTGCTATTCCCCCTGAGTTTCAGTTTGTGGTGGACCAACAGTTGAATATCACTGTTCAAGAGGCCTCAGTCCCATTTATCAGCCCAGAATCGATTGCTTGAATCCAGCTAACGGCAATCACACCCACAGTGACTGTCCAGCTTCTAATGTGACCCCCGCAGTCCCTGTGACTGGTTCTCCATAATTAACCATCCACATTCATCACAGAATTGCAGAACATCCCAAAGGAGCCTCTTTCCTTCCTGTTGGTATTTTATTCGGGGCAACTTTCAGCGCGCGAGGCTCGGCATTATCGCCTCGGGCTACCGCCGGCCAGTGATGTTCGGTCATCAACTTTCAGCTTCACGTTTACTGCCACGTCGCAAGAACACTTCTAGGACTATCCGCGCTTCTCTTCGGTCGCTCATCTCGAGCCAGAGTTCCTTGGCTGTTATTCAATTTTACCATTATAGTGTCCGTAATATGGCTTCTCATTGTTCGGTCTGCTTTGCTGCTTTCTGCCTCCCGCCACCATGATCGACCTCACATATCTCGCTCTGGTTCTCTGTCTCCTGGCTACACGCTTCACAAGACTCTGTGAAGGTTTTCTTTCGTTCTATTGGTTTCTTTTGGGCCCTCGGAACCCTGAGCTGGTCCCGTATTTTGTTGAATTCCGGTGAGCGGATCGGGAAATCAGCACGATGTGATGAACATTTGCAACCGGGCTGTCTGGTTAGAGAGGCTCGCGTTAGGGCAAACAGATGCCCTACGCTGAAATTACATTGGTCTTATATACAAGATACAAAATATCTAGAAAGTACTACAAGGGTCTGGCAGCAGAGAATCATAGAATGTACTAGAATAAACTAGGAATGTCCCGATGTACAGGTCAGTTCCAACATATTTCGATCGCCAAGGTCTGAACTCAATCGGCATGGTTCGCCTTTCCCCGTGTCTTCCCCAATATTCCCAGGTGAATCATCCCGACCTTCATCCCAGTCCAGGCGAGTGCCTTTCCCTTTCTGAATCAGCTCTCCCGAATTACGCGGTCTGCCTCCTAGATACCTCTCACGCTTCGAGGAGACCAGGTAAATCAATTTCAGTATGATTCAACTCAGTCTCAATGACTGTCAACCTGTCAGGATCCTCGAAGCTCGTGAACACCCCCACCGCAATCCTCCCAATTGATATAGCTACTCCTACGATCTGGGATGGGTGGCCAGACGGCAGCATCCAGTGCCTTTTCCCACCTCAGGACGTGACCGACACCAACTATGTAGCTGGAAACGAACTGGGTTTGTGAGGCCTTGCCTGGTCATCGAGGATCAGTGAGAGCGTTGACTTGGCAAAAGGGTAAACAAATACATCGTCAATGTGTCGGTATCCTCGAGTGCCACTCACGCTCCTGCTCCGCCGACATGCAGATCGCGCGCGCGGCCCGAGGTATTGATCGTCACAGACAGCTCCAGACGACTTGTACCTGTGGCGAGAGATTACAGCACCTGCAGTGCGGCGTTAAAATGTCTGTGCACCTGTTCCGCAGTGGGGCTTACTTCATCAATTCCAGCGACCAGACACACGCGCGCTTCACGCACTCGCTGATCTACCGCCCACATGAAGTTTTCGAACTGAGAGAATACCGGTCGAAGCGTCTGATCCGGCTGAACGGTTTTGCGCGCACACAGGTGCCATCTCCTGCATATTCATTTCCTTCCACCGTTTACTCATTTCCTAGCAATTGTCTCACTCTACTTCAGACGAAGATGGTCCCAAAGTAGCCGTAATCGGTCAGTCGGTAGGAAGCGAAAAGGTGGCGATGTCGAGGGAGACCCCGGAACGTGCTGCCGAAGTGGTGGAGGGAAAGAAGCCGGCGAAGCGCGCTAAGAAGGCGCAGGGCATGCCGGTATCAGCAAGCACGAGCACGAAGACTCGAAGATGGTGTAGATGTTATTTCACTTTCGTAGCGTAATTCAATCAGTTGTTGAGGTTTGAATTCCTGGCGGGGGTTGTGAGTTTCGGTGCGAACACTAGAGAATAAAGTGTTGAGGCATGGCGCGCGGGAGGAATGTTATGGCACTGGACAGTGGATTTCGTTGAAGGCGCCAACAAAGATGATTTGCTACTGACCAGGCGGCGATTGACCGTTGAATATTGGTGCGGATGGCTGCGGCAGTCATAAATTATGCTGCAGGGATTGACGCTGACTTGGCATCGCGTGCGGCAATGCGTGCGGCAATGTCTGCGTGACATAGCGGCAGTGTGACAATTTCAGCGTCAATTGGCGTCAATGTGAAATTTTACAAGGTCAGTCTGCGTCACATGTAACGTCAAAGCGTCACTCTCCCCCTGCCCTTATTTACCTGGATATCTAGAGATATATCTTTAATTTTTTTTTTCCATCTGTGATCTGATCATGGCAAAAGGTAGTAAAACATATGGAAACCCTGCATGCAAAATATCCCTGTGTCATTGTCAGTGGCTGATAAGCACGACACCCTTTTTATGTGTCCTGAAAAGGAAATTTCCTCTTACCACATGACTTAAATCTCTTACCGATGTCCGAAATTGCATGCCACACCTTCAAACTCGGTGTGCTGCGAGTTACCACCTTCCATATGCCGCCCCCGCTGTTGGTTGAGTGGATAAGTGCCTATCTTTCTAATCCAAGATATTAGCGCTAAAATACATGGCTGTGCAAATTATATTGGAGTGAACCAGCAGATATTGGAGAGATTGGGTCAGATATTAGAGACGGTTGGGTAGATATCAGAGAAATTGAGTTAGATATTAAGAGAAGGTTGGGTAGATATTGGAGAGATTGGGTTAGATATTGGCGTGGGGGGTAGGCGCGAAACCTTTAGACATTGGCGATAGACCCTATATATCTCTTTTCTCTTGAGGCTAGGGGGGGGCCGCCCCATACGAAAAATTGAAAACGGGAGCACATATGGATTTTGGTGAGAAGATGATATCTGGTCTTTGAACTATATAGGTGCTCTCAACCGTTGAATTGCTATGGATGTTTTGATCGAAACAGGGCCACAGGGTTGGATATTCAGAATGGACGGCATCCAATGCAGTAAAGTTTCTAGTTCAGAGTTTCTCCTTCCTATGACCACTCTAACTGAATGAGCCGAGTTCAGATCACTTCTAATCCCGAAGCTGTATACGCGTAGGGAGCAGACTTGAAATCTCAGCTTATGCGACCCTACACCGTCTCCCAAAATCAGTGCCCGAGTCTACAGACCATTTGAACGTAAACAGTAACCCCGTACAGTCAAGAGAGTATTCGGGCGGATCAGGTTTTGGTGAGCAAGAGAACTTTTGCCTGCGGCGAGTCCAGTCACTCACTCAAAGACCCGAAGATAGGCGTTAGAGGTTTGAATGCTTAGCTTTATCTTGTTGGGGCTGTCCCGGTGCTCCAGTGAAATTTCCAAACATCTGACATGTGCTAAAATTCAATAAAACCCAAAAAATGCCCTTCTGCTTACGATCGGGACACTGCGTGACTGCTGTTTACGATAAGTATATCATATTCAACAGACGGAATCAACAAACAACTAACTAACAGACGGTAAGTAACAGAACCGAATGACCACTCTCCGCGTACTTGTCAAGCCTACGTAACTCCTCATTGACCGCGGCTTTTGCCCGCGCAACGTCTTTCGATGCGGCTTTTTGGCCTTTGTCTCAAGTGGTCTGGGATGCACTGATTAGCCATCCTGGCGATGTGCAGAAGAAATAGAGGGTATCTCCGCAGGCGGCTTTGTGCAGCTGCATGCGGCTTTGCGCAACCTCTCTATTTACTCGCGGCCACGATTTGCTGGGAACAACGGGGTTCCCATGGCAGATTTCGCTCCCGCAACTGGCGTTCAGTACCGGCTATGCTTGGATCGTCGGAGTACACTGTACTGTGCTTCCCATCATTCCTTCGTTTGTCCGTCCGTAATTTAGGTGCGCTTCGTCAGTGCACAACGACCACAAACGGAATTCAAAAATGCAATGCAATGCTATCTAGGTATACGTATGACCTCCCAGCTAATTCGGACCGGAGGAGTGTAGGCGCCACACTACGTAGTTCACCGGTCCGCAAGCGGCCGCCGCGGGAACCGCACTGCAAACAACACAAACGCGGACAGCAGCGCCGTCAGCGCGTTGAACACAAACACCAGATTCGGGCGCCCGATCTTGGAGAGGAACGCGAACAACGCGCCGTAGAGCGACACCGTCGTGATCATCGCCGTCGTCTGGCTCGCCTTCAGCTCTACGTGCAAATGAAAGGGGCTCAGAAGGGAAAGGCGCACCTCGACAAGCGCGATGGCGGAGAGCGCGTCGCTCTTTTGCTTCGCGGGAACCATGTCGAGGAGCACACCCTTGCACGCGGGCGCCGTGCCCGACGCGAGGGGGAGGATGACGGCCGCGGCCCAGATGTCCGCGCTGCTCGCCGAGAAGACGAGCAGCCCCACGAGGGCCGCGTCGACAATCATCGAGTAGCGGAGGAACGCGAGGTCGAACGCACTGCCGTGCTTCCGGTCCGTGGGCGGCATCGCTGCCTGCAGGTTCACGGGGCTCTCGGTGACGCTCTCGCCCGAGGTGGCCTCGTACCCCTCGAGCGCGCGCGCCTCCGTCGGCAGGCCTACCGTTTCCGCGTTGCGCTCCGCCGGTGGCAGAACAGACGCCGCGGCGACCATGGGTTGGGAGAAGAACTTCCGCCCCCGCGCGATGATGCGCGGGAAGGCGAGCGTGAGGAAGGCCGCGCGCGACAGCGCGTTGCTGGACATTCTGCGCGGGTTGCGTTGGATTTCTCATAGATGGATGGAAGGAAGAGGAGGTGGGACGCACAGGAATCCGTTGTCTCCGGGTTTGAACCCGTATTGGTTCGTGGCCGTGAGTTGCAGCATTAAAGGCTATAACATAATGAGGAGGGACGCGAGGGCAGAGTCCGGTCAACATACTACATACGCAGTGGCCATTACGGACCAGAAGGCGCCGAACGCGAGCAGAGGCAAGCCCCAGAATCTGCCCTTGCCGTCGGCGTATTTTGCGGGGAGGAATATGCGCAGGCAGTGGAGGAAGGCGAAGACGGATTCCCCCCTTTTCAGCTCCTCCGGCGTCGGGCCCGTGGCCACTGGGTTCGTATCGTTCTTGGATATGAATCCACCCGGGGGAATGTACGGCAGACAGAACGCGGTGAAGAGCGTCGAGCCGACAAGGAGGCAGAACGTGATTTCGAACGGCGCAGATAGGCCAATGTAGTCGTTACTCAGCCCGCCGCAGATGTAGCCTCGAGTGGATTCAGCGATCAGGTGGACGGTAGAGTTATTTGGGAACGCACCGTTTGCCACGCCCAACATGGCCATTCCAGCGAGGACCCCAAACGCCGCGGTTCGCTCCTCCGGTTCGACCACCTCCGCCATGTAAGAGTTGGCTGACAAGAGATAACCGGCGCCGCCACCAAGAATTGTTATAAGCTGTGTGCTCTGCATGATCGTTATTCCCAGCCGGCCCCCCGCCATCGCTGCAGTGCGAGTGAGAACTTAATGAAACCACAGGGGTGTAGCGACGTACTGGCGTATATCTGCGTAAGATTCCGCAGTGCCGGCCAGAAGGTCTGGTTGATAATCGCCTTCCGCAGGCCCCAGTTCTTGATCTGCCATGTCGTAACGATGAGATTCAACGTCCCGCTGAACTGTTGTGGAAATGAGTCTCGGCTACACCAAAGAGGATTCAGGAACAGACCGTCGTGAGTGTAACCATGACCGTGATATCCTTCGCCGTACCTGTCTCAATCGCCGGGAGGGCGCACGCGTCGCCCGTCCCCTCATACGGCGGATGCGATGGATTCTCGTAGTACTCCTGGCAGTTGAATATCCGGTACGCGTACAGCAGGGGCGTCGCGGTCTTCAGTGACACCAACGTCAATCGGGGGCTACGGAAATAGAGTGCCGACTCACAAACGCAAACGTCGTCGAGAGAAGGAATGTCGCTAACAGGACGCGCCGATACGGGCTGAAGAAGCCTTTGCTCTTAAGGTGCTCGTTGCCGGCAGCCTTGGTGAGCAGGGGCGTCGCCTCGGTGGCCGTCATTTTGCTAGTGGGAGTCGGTCGCACGGCGCCTTCTCTATGGCCTCATCGTTATCGGCCGCCACCCTATCGTGGTATCCAAATCATTCAGGCGACTTGCGGTGCGGTCCGATCCAGCCCGACACGTGGTAGGTATTTGCAACCGCTACATCTTGGAAGACGCCGCGGCCAACTAGCCAACTACTACTAAGGCCACCTGCACCGAGTATCAACTGGGCAATGTTCATTTAAGTTATGAGTTCCATGTGGCTTCGTTTTCACGTCTTTTGGGTTTGGGAGAAATTCCTGACGCCATTGGAGGAGGAAGAGGAAGTTATATACCGCAGTGGGACGGCAGCCTGAGAAATCAGGGGATGCCTTCAACAAGCGAAGTACGTATACGAGCCTTCCAGTGTTGAAGCATCTGTCTAGGAGAGACTAGAGATGTCTCCGCCAAGGCCGAGGGACTGGCGATGTCGCTGAGCGATATCTCGGACAAATGTTTCAATGTCGGGGCAAATGATTAGCCAGAAGGTGGAGAATCCAACATGCCATGAGAGACAGGGCGCGGGGAAAGTAATCCGGATGTGAAGCTGGCCGTAATCTTCTAACGATGTCGAGAGCTGATGACGGTGAGGAAGAAGGAAGATTCGCTCACGTCAGCAGCCCGTCGATCATAAAAAAATCACAAAATTCAGGTAGAGTCCCAGAAACTTCAAATTTTGTTATACTCTTCATCCACTACCTCCCCACCAAATCAAATCCAACCTGCGCCCACCAACGTCCCGAGTCACCTCGCACACTTTCACTTTCAACTTGGTTTTCTCCCTCCGCACCGAGTCACTTCCCGGGCACATACGGCGTATTCGTCTTGAAGATAAGCCCCGGCTTGCGCTGCGCCAGGTCGAGCAGCATCTCCGCGAAGTAACTGTTCGCCTATGTACGCAACGTCAGCTCAGCCCCATGGGTCAAGGAAGGAAGAAGGGAGAAGGGAAGGGAGGCGCACCCAAGCGAACCAGCCGCGCGTATAATCCGTGGGCGAGTAGATCGACTGTGATTCGTGGATGAGGCCGAGGCCTGCGGTGTTCTGGTGGCGTCCAAATTAGCGTTCATTTGTTATATACACGGGAAATGAGGTGAATCCGGGACAAGGAATATTGTGTTGATTCTCGATTCTCGACTTTTGAACGAAGATAAAGGAAATAAAACTCACATTCGCCACGAGGTACAACGACCTCAAAATCTCCTCGTCGTCATCCGTCCCGAAGATCGCCGAGATCTGCGACATGGGCCACGGGTGCCATGCGTCGACGTGCGGGCCGCTACAGAACGAGTCAGCGGGGAGAATGAGAATGCAAGAGCGAAGGAGAACGAAATGATAGTGAAAAATGAGGAGTGCGCGAAGGAAATCCGGAGGAAGAAAAACACAATAAAAAGAAAGGAAACGCACCCAGCCCCGCTAAAATTCCGTCCCGCCGCAAAATACGGGTTTCCCTTGGAGAGCAGCTGCTTGCGCGTCGCGACGTACGCGGGGTGGTGCTTGTCAAGGAAGCCGAGGTAGGGGAGGGAGAGGAGAGACTATTGCGGGTAAGCGGTGCGTTAGCTCATAGAATTGAGTACCAAAGTCACGGAGAAAGGGAAAAGCGAAGGGGATAGGGAGGGAAGGAAGAGAGGGACGGAGACGCACCGGAACGTTCGCATCGTCCATCACATACCGCCCGCCGAACCCTGCGCACACCATCTATCAACACCTATTGGATCAACTATGAACAAACGCACCGTTCGTCTCGTACGCGAAGATATTATCCACCAGCTGAAAAAACAACAGACATCAGCACACAATCCTCCGTATATGAAGGCCGCTTTTCGTAATCGAAAAGGCGTGAAGAAAGAGAGAGACTCACAGTCGTCCCCCAAACCGCATCCCCCACGCGCTTACTCCACACCTTTGCCTCCGCGCTGATATTCTTCCCCTGCGGCGTCTTCGCCTGGCCGGACGCAGCGAGCACGTCTGCGAGGTGCGTGAGCTCGACGGAGAGCATTGCGTTAGCGGGCGTGAGGAACGCGAAGGTGCTCAGGTCGTCGCTGGGCCGGTGGTGTGTGCCTACCATGCCTTTAAAAACGCAGAGCGTGAGTACGCGCACACACGCGTTGACGAAAGTATGTAAACGGAAGGGAGGACGCACCCGTATACGCCTTCGGCTCCCCATGCCCGTGATTGACCACCGCGGGGCTCAGCGCGCCGTTCCCGCCCGTCCAGTTGTAGTACGACACCCAATTGAAGTTAGCGTCGAACGACGGTTGCGACTGCTCGTTGATGACGCGGAAGATTTGGTTCACCGCGGCGTACCCTGTTTGGGGGCGTTAGCAGTGTTAAATTAGAGCGTCGGGTGCATGGGCATTGTTAAATTAGAATTGACGAGTGGATGAGAGGGAAGAAGGATGAGGGATGAGGGAGGACTCACACTTATCATTCATGAACGACGCGTCCTTCGTTGCGCCGTAGTACGACCGCGAGAGCTTCAGGAAGCCGCAGAGCGAGTCGAGCTCGTACTACCCCGCGTTAGTCGGTAAATCAACTTAGATACAAGGAAGGGGAAGGGAAGGCACCTTGCACTCGAAGACGGTCTGGTTGTTTACCGGCCTACGAACGCGCGGTTAGTACACAGTAAGGTGGAGGAAACGCGAGGAAAGGGAAGAGGAAGGGAAGGACGCACGGGTTGACGGTGACGCCGTCGGCCCAGTCGTTGTGCGACGGCGCGAGCCCGGATTCGGGCGGGGGCTGGAAGGAGCCGCCTACAAGAGGATCAGCGTGGAATTATGAGAGCCAGGGCAGAAGAGAATGATAAGAGGTCAGGCAGAATAGAATAAGAATCATAGCTTGTCTGATGATCAAGTGTACGGGGACGCAAACGCACAGTAGGGATACTCCGCGACGTAGCGCGCCTCGTTGTTGATGACGGCCTTGACGAGCGTCGCGAGGGCCTTGTCGCCGGGGAGGAGCGCCGTGTAGTGCGCAAATTGGTTTGCGGTGTCGCGGAGCCACTGCGCCCTGGTATTCAGAATTTAAGTAAGTAGAGGAGGCAAGCAGGAGCGGGGGACGGACGTGATGTCCTTGAGACAAAGTCGGTGAGTTATACACAGCTTATGTAGATGAGGGGAAAACGCACTCCGGTGATGATGAACGCGAGATTTTGCGTCTGTGGCGCAACCTTCATTAGTGCCCAGAATGGGGCCGAGGAGCATAACGCACCGCATTGAAGTATTTCACAGTCGTATCTGCGAAACGTCATCAGCGTTTGCGACAACTCCGATATGCAGTCGACGCACCCAGTGTGTTGGGGAACGTGTTCTCAAAGAGCCGCGCGAGATCTGGGTCCTTGAGGCGCGCCTTCATGTCCGTGATGACTTTCTAGCAGCAGTTAAATTGTCAATTCTGCTCCATCCTCCCATGGAGAGACCAACCTCGACGGATGTGCTATTGAACGTGCGGCATTCTGAATTGGAGAAGTTAATGAGCCTGTCTCGTTGACCTTGGAGCGTCACGAACGGGGGCTGGGGCGCATGAACGGCAGGGCCAGCGGGCCGGTCGACGGGTTCCCTTGCGGCTTCTGCACACTGATTCAGCACAGTTCCGAACTTCTATGAACCAGTAAATCCAGACCTGCGAATAGGTGGTATAGTCGGGGCACTGCGCCCCCACGCCCGCGGCGAGCGCGACGGCGAGCACGACGGTGGGGAATGCGAGCTTCATGATGGTTATGCGCCGGCGGGTGGGGGTGCCGTGACGATGGCTGGGTGTCTTTATAGTCGGCGGCGAGAAGCATGTGGCGACGAGAAGAGGAGAAGCGATGCGGGGGCACGAGGACGGTTGGCTGTCGTGGATGTGGTCTGCTGACCGCGAGGCGAGATCAGCGGGCCTGATGACATCAGCGGCGCGCTGATGTGGTCACGGCGGCTCGAGGCGGATCAGGGCGCGCCGGGGTAACCTGCGTGTGGAGGTACGGCATGCAAACACAAGCTTTGGTAAGGGAAGATGGCCAACAGCAGCGTATTGCATCGATATATCACCCTGCAAGGAGTAAGAATTCAAGCTAGACAAGAGTTCGACTCACAAGAAGGTATGTTTGAAATGGCGGTCTCGATGAAGGCTCATGATGATCAAGGTCAAAGTTGAACCGCTGCGAAGATACTCAGTTCAACATTCGAGCAAGACGCAAAATCAGGATAAGGGACAAGTCCAAGTGACTGTATACTTTAGTGAGACCAGTGGTGATGATTTTCGCTCGAAAACTGGATTAATCACGAGACAGTATTGCCGCCATATGGTGGCGAGGTGAGGTGACCATGAACAGCGACGCAATGCACCCTGCGCTAAGAGACCGACAAGGCGGTCAATTGGCAGTGATCCAAGTCGTCCCGTGAGCGCGAAGCCTCGCAGGGCGCGAAATGTGTGATGATCCAGCGATTGAGCCATATTCAGCATTGCTTACATTCGTGTTCCGTAAGATTGAACTGGAAAGATACTGGGGAAAAGCCACGAACGCGGAGTTCTGCAGAAAGTGGTTAAGATTTGCGATGTTGACCAGCGCGAGAGCATAAATTCGACGAAAGGTGTGCTGGATTCCTGGCCGAAAAGAAAGGGGCGATCCAGTTACAATATATGTCCTTGGGATGGGACCGAGCAGTAGGAGCAGTTCAGCATGATAAAGAACACCTTGACCGCTGCAATCGAGGGAAAAGCACATCGGCCTCGACAACGGGAGTTCCCGGATAAAGAAATTGGTTCTCTCAGTAGTGCACCAAGAGCGACACCGACCTGCACCGGCGAAGCGTACAAGACTGACCCACGTCGATTCAGACCGAGAGATGCAGTTGTTCGAGAGGTGGATCAGCGTCGCCTCTGCAGGGCTGATCCTCCCTCGAGAAGTAAGGGTTCGCCGACATGCTGCAGATATAA
Organism: Mycena vulgaris; assembly: GCA_029204335.1. Lineage (NCBI taxonomy): Eukaryota > Fungi > Basidiomycota > Agaricomycetes > Agaricales > Mycenaceae > Mycena > Mycena vulgaris. The sequence continues at coordinate 78,844 of JARGYA010000469.1, forward strand.
TACTTATCCCTGTGATGATACCGGGCACTAGGAGCAATGTAGCATGTATCGTGGACAAGATAAAGAACACGTTGACCGCTGCAATCGAGGGCGGCGAGGGAATGATGGGAAGCACGGTACAGTGTACTCATTGGATGGAGAACGTGGTACGGAAGGGCAGTACACGAGGTTTGGCGAAGAGTGCGACCCGAGCAGGAGATCGCCGCTACGCGGTCCGCGAATTGTCCCACAGGACTCGAAGCGCAGAAAGCTTGATCTCGTCGCGATCGAGGTCGTACGCCCAAGGCAGCGGCGGCCCACCGTGGTAGCGCACCGTAAATAGGTGGCCTTCCTCTGGGCGGACCACGCGCCCCTGGTATCCCCCAACGGTGTAGGCAACGGGCTGGATGATCTTCATGATGCGAATGTGAAGCACTCGACGTCCAGCGTTCTCGGGGAGGGTCGAGCGCTCGAACCGGGCTACAGCCGATCCTAGAAGTTGACGCATGAGGTTCCTGTTGTCTACGGGCCGTGGGCGACGTACCAGTCCACGGAAAGACAGAGACGACTCCCGCCTGATCCATGCACAGTGTTGGCATATTCAATCTGTGTAGTACTTCCCCAACAACAGTCAGAACGACTTGGCTGGAAAATTTGAGAAGAAATGTGGAATCGAGGTGGAATAGTAGGTGGTGGGGGTATATCGAGTTACGGTGACCGAAGACTCTCTGGCATTGCGCTAGCTGTTCCTGTGTCACTAGGTTTTCCTGGAGAAGCTGCTCGGCAATCCAAGCATATCCGGCACGACACGCCAGTTGCGGCAGCGAGATCTGCCATGGGAACCCCGATGTTCCCAGCAAATCATGGCCGCGAGAAAACGACGAGGGTGAATTCCCGGTGATGCATCGGAAGCGGAGCCCGCCTTCGAGTGGTGTAGTGCCGTGAGGGAAATGATAGTATAGAAATCCACGAGCGTGGGCCGGAAAGGGGTTTCTCTGGAATTTTTCTTCACTTGGACGATGGTGGGCGTACGCGAGAATCCCACCGCGAGCAAGCGCCGAACGAATCGTGGGCGCTGCACTCTGAGAGAGATCGAGATGGTCAGCGGGTGTGATAAGCGAAGGGTTCAATGTTGACACCGCGCGCTTGTACTTCAAGTTTCTGCCACGCTTGCCTTTTCTGCACCAGACATATGAGCTGACCAGCGGCAGTAACTTGGCGAGTCGGCCTCACCGTGGGGCACTGGTCGGTTTCGCTTCGTCGACAGAATAGTGACGGATGGTCGAGCAGCGGTTCCGCAGCGGAAAGGGTCGCCATACGCATCGCGGCGCCCATGCACGGAGGGAGATCATTGTGGTTGATGGACAACCGCGATGTTTGGCCCAGCTTGTCACGGACATGTGATCCCACATCACACAGACAAGCACTGGCATCTCCCACTCCCCTTCCTCTTTGCCAAACAGTACTATCCCTTTGCCCACCGAAGGGTTTTCTTGTTCCTTGAAAGTAACCCCGATAATTATCTCCAACCTCGTTTCCAACCCCGTTCCAATTCGAGTTCCAACCAAATTCCAGCCAACTTGTTGCCCAATTGTTCCCCCAATATTGCTACTAGAATCCAGATCCTCTCTAACTTCGTTTCACCTAGCCCAAGACCCCAAATTTTACTCCTCTCAATTTTAGGTGAGTTTTTTTTTCTGCGGCGGCAACGACGCAAAGTCGGCTCGGATCTAAGCTACTCCCTTGAGCGTTGTGTAGTCATTGAACGGCCCCGAATGCGACCATGGATCGACGCTTCGAGCATCGCGCATGCCTTAAAAGAGCGCCCGTTAAGCTAAGTTCAACTCCACACATCTTTACTCCCATCCGCTTCGCCCGTAGTGTTCGCAATTCCCTACGCAGCCGGCATCTATAATCTGGCATGTGGGCTTCAACCATCAAAGTAATTCCTGGTTCAAATCGCTCAGACTCGATTCAAAGCCCGAGTCCGCAGAGGATGAGATCAGCAATCCATATATGCGGCACAGTATAGTTTCGAGCTTATCTTGCTCACACTCCCAAATAACCCGGTGTTATGCTTGTAATTCTGCTCTAATTCCGGCGGGTTCTATTCTCCTCCAGAACTTGATACATATTGAATTCCAGTGTGCTCAATAACTACCGACTCGAATCTACCGAAACGCAAGAACGAAGGGACCAATGAGTCCCTCATGGCAGACCCTCCTGAATCAAGATCCAATTTGATCACAATGGGACAAGTATGCACGTAGGTGTGTACAGTAGAGTCTAGACCATCCATCCGCAATACCAATGAACAACTAACCGAACGGCAGGAGTCATCAAATTCTGCATTAATTATGCCTGGCGCACACCCACCCCCAACCGGGGCGACACGCCCGCATGCAACTCGCCACAGATCCCGCAGCACCGCCTTGATAGTTATGTAACTCCGGCGACGAAATAATTAAATCAGAACAAACACAGTTACCAAGAAGCCGTACTAACGAGCTCAAAGGTCAACCGCTGTCGATCCACTAATGAGAGGCCAGGGTTTTTTCCAAAGGAGAGACTGCACTGGAGATTGGTACCGCGTGCACCGCAGCCAGGTATATCCATCCCCGCAGTGTGCACGTACGCCGCGCTCCCGGGCAGAGAAGAAACGATTCATCCTGCTCTCGGGCCTCCGTCCCTCCACCGTCTTCAATTCCCAAGACAAATGCTTCTTCCTATTTCACGGTATACGTAGGTAATAAGAGGTGAGAGAAAAGAGGCCGGTATACGAGCAAATAGGAGTATATGAGCGGCAGAGGAAGATGTAATCTGTTATACGCGCCGGAGGCGTAGCGTGTAGGTGGGGCAATTACAGACAGGCAGCCAGGTCACGAACGGAGGACAGGAATGGGGCCAAAATACAGCGTGGGCGGACATGGGCGGAGGGGGGCGGATGACGATGTATATGGGTCGGTGAGCGGGCGGCGCGCGCAGCGCTGCGATCATCACCCACATTCATCACGTCCTCTTAAGTTCCGCTGGGGCCAGGAAGTAACTGCCACCAATATGATGACACGAAGACGGCAAACGAAAGGACAAGAAACCCAGTATATATTAGATGAAGAACGTTGTAGCGACGAATGCCAGAGCTTCGGTGAGGGGTGCGACCCGAGGAGGGGATTGACGCTACAGGGTCTGCGACTTGTCCCACAGGACTCGAAGCGCAGAAGCAATGTTGGTCTTCTTGCGATCGATGTCGTAGGCCCAAGGCTCCGGTGGCCCACCGTGGGGGCGCACCGCAAATAGGTGGCCTTCCTCTGGACGGACCATGCGCCCCTTGTATCCCTCAACAGTACAGACAGCGGGCTGGATGATCTTAACGATACGAATGTGAAATACTCGACGTCCAGCGTTCTCGAGGAGGGTCGAGCGCTCGAACCGGGCTACAGCCGATCCTAGAAGTTGACGCATGAGTTTCCTGTTGTTTACGGGCCGTGGGCGACGTACCAGTCCACGGAAAGAGAGGGACGCCTCCCGCGTCATCCCTGCACAGTCCTGAAATATGGAATCTGTGCAGTACCTCCCCAGCAACAGTCAGAACGACTTGGCTGGAGAATCTGAGATGAAATGGGGAATCGAGGCGGAATAGCAGGTGGTGGGGGTATATCGAGGGATGATGACCGAAGATTCTCTGGCATTGCGCTAGCTGTTCCTGTGTCACTAGGTTTTCCTGGACAAGCTGCTCGGCGATCCAAGCGTATCCGGGACGGCACGCCAGTTGCGGCAGCGAGATCTGCCATGGGAACCCCGATGTTCCCAGTAAATCATGGCCGCGAGGAAATGAGGAGGGTGAATTCCCGGTGATGCAGCGGAAGCGGAGCCCGCCTTCGAGTGATGTAGTGCCGGGAGGGAAATGATAATACAGAAATCCACGAGCGTGGGCCGGAAAGGGGATTGTCTCGGTTTTTGCTTCACTTAGATCCGGACGATGGTGGGCGTACGCAAGCCTGGTCCCACCGCGAGCAGGCGCCGAACGAATCTTGGGCGCTGCACTCTGAGAGAGATCGAGATGGTCAGCGGGTGATAGAAGCGATGGGTTCAATGTTGACACCGCGCGCACCGTGCGCTTGTACTTTCTGCACCAAACATGTGAGCTGCCCAGCAACTTCGGGATTCTTTAAATCCTCTCACCGTTGGGGACTGTCCGGTGACGCTTCACCAGAATAGTGGCGGATGCTGGAGCAGCGATTCCGCAGTGGAAAGGGTCGCCATATGCCTCGCGGTGCCCATGCAAGGAGGGAGATCATCGGGTTGATGGAAAGGACGCGATGTTTGGCCCAGCTTGTCACGGACATGTGATCCAACACCACACAGACGCAAACACCGGACAGCGGGCCCGGGAGCTGTTTGAAACTAGTCTCTCTTGACAGACGCTTCATCGGATCTAACTCGTACCTCGTTCAATGAAGTCTGTTGGTTACCGCGCTTGATACCCGGTAGCCTGAGTTATTATGTAACCATCACAGATGCATGCGCAAACAAGCACTTTAGCGAGACGCGTCGAGACGTGTTTCTCATCTTTCGTCAAGTGCAGAATTAGTTGAGTGGCTCAAAACATCTAATTAAGTCTCAAATTGTCCACCAGTAACATATTTGTTTCCTAGAACATTGATTCTGATGTTTTGGGCGTGAGGCGGGTGAAAACCGGCCAAAGATATTCATTTAAGGCATCCGCTCAGGTTTTAGCTACAAGATATGAGCAAGAGGTGTTTTATCGAGTGAAATTCAAGATGGGACCTCCATATTTGCCCCCAGGCCCCAGTAGCCTCCACGACGCGTCCAAGTCGCGTCGATGGACCGTGCACGTGAGTTCCTAAAACGGATGCTTATATAATAACGCAGGCTACAGCCTACCGGTTATCAGGCGCGGTAACCTACAGACTAGTTTGAAACAGCTATACAGTGATCCACCGCTCACTGAAACAAATCAAGGCATCGAGCTGATATCTATAGTGTTACTATATCTTCTGGAATTCTGAAGCACCCAAATGTATTATATGTGCTATACCTTGGTCCTTGAATTTTTTTAGATTTATTGAAGAGGAATTGAGTGCTCAACAGCCGAAATCCACTTGTTTCAGTGAGTGGTGGATTGCCTGCCCTGCCAAATCAGGAAATGATCTGGGGCTATTCCTCTTTCCTCTCACTAGTTATGAGCTATCAGACTTGAGGGGAAGTGTTTTTATGTATGGTGCTGCAATATGAACTAGGTTTGAGCCCAGTATGACCAGCAGAGAGCTTGAAAAAAAGTGTTTCAGTGACTGGTGGTGTGTCAGTGACCGGTGGATCACTGTAACAATAGTAGCGCGCTTTGCAGCAGAGCCATTTCAGCCTGAACATGAATGAGACGGAGAAAAAATCAGATGACCTATTATGGGATTCCGTGTTCGACTCAGAGCCGGGTTATAACTTTCTTCCTCCCCTTTGTTTACAAACAACGGGTCCTTTTTATGGAACGTTCACCCACTTATCTAGGTTCACGGTTGAAGGCATGGGGGTGACGTCATGCGAGGGCTTGGCGGGCGAAGTAGGACGGAGTCCGAGGTGTCCGGGAGTGGGAGGGATGAAACGCTGGAAGGAAGGAATGAAGAAATTCCGAAAAGCACCCCAGACGGACCGAATATCGGTGCTGGTGTCCAGATCCGAATTCTAAAATGCTTGAATTGGTTCCTGCCCTCGAGGCGAGATTCGAACGAGGGATTTCCATATTCAGGCAACAGTCAAGGATGATATTAAGAATCAATGTGTGCGAACCACCTCGCGTCCAGCGACCTGACACCAAATGTACCTATGTTTAACTACTAGCACCAGAAGAATACATGTAAACCCGCTCACAATACGAAGACCCAGCGCCACATCTCAACGCTGAACCGGTCTTACCAGAAACGGCATCTGGTTCCCTGCTGCGGCGTCGCTGAGGACAATCGGGCGCTGCACGATGACAGTCCATTCATTCCCAATATCCGCTGTTGATTTGCGAAGAACCGAAAAGCACCCACATTCACAATGCCTTCCAGGTTCTAATGAGGCCAGGAATTAACTGCCACCAATGTACGAACGTCGAAGCTGAACTACAGCGTTGGCTTGGGGCTCAGAATCCGCAACGGAGGGAAGGGGAATCGACGACATAATCCAGATCAAGTATCCGGGGCTAGTACCGCGCACTAGGATCAATTTAGCTTGACTGCTACCATGACACGAAGACGGCGAACGAAGTAGCGAGAAATCCTGTAGTGATTGAATGAAGCGAATACCAGAGGTTCGGTGAGGAGTGTGACCCGAGGAGGAGGTTGCGGCTACGGGGTCTGCGAATTGTCCCACAGAACTCGAAGCGCAGAAGCAACCTTGGTCTCGTCGCGATCGATATCGTACGCCCAAGGTTCCGGCGGACCACCGCGGGAGCACACCGTAAACAGGTGGCCTTCCTGCGGTCGGACCACCCGCCTCTTGTATCCATCAACAGTACAGACAGCGGGCTCGATGATCTTCACGATACGGATGTGAAGCACCCGACGTCCGGCGTCCTTGGGGAGGGTCGAGGGTTCGAAACGAGCCATAGCAGATCCTTGAAGTAGACGCATGAGTTCCTGACGGTAGCGAAAGAATGAAGACGTACCAGTCCACGGAAAGACAAAGACGCCGAGCGCGCGATCGCTTCCCAGGCTGTGCAGATGCAATCGGTGGTGTGCCATCCCAACAACAGTGAGAGTAACCCGCTTCGAAAATTTAAGGAGAAATATGGATTCGAGGCGGATTAGCGTGTGGTGAGGGGCTGCCAAGGGGCTGTGAGAGAATGCGAGCCGGCATTGCGCTAGCTGTTCCTGTGTCACTAGGTTTTCATGAACAAGCTGCTGGGCGATCCAAGCGTATCGGGGACGGCACGCAAGTTGCAGCAGCGAGATCTGCCATGGGAACCCCGATGTTCCCAGTAAATCATGGCCGCGAGAAAACGACGAGGGTGAATTCCCGGTGATGCATCGGAAGCGGAGCCCGCCTTCGAGTGGTGTAGTGCCGTGAGGGAAATGATAGTATAGAAATCCACGAGCGTGGGCCGGAAAGGGCATTGTCTGGAATTTTTCTTCACTTGGACGATGGTGGGCGTACGCGAGGGTCCCACCGCGAGCAAGCGCCGAACGAATCATGGGCGCTGCACTCTGAGAGAGATCGAGATGGTCAGCGGGTGATATAAGCGACGGGTTCAATGTTGACACCGTGCGCACGGTGCGCTTGTACTTTCTGCACCAAACATGTGAGCTGCCCAGCAACTTCGGGATTCTTTAAATCCTCTCACCATTGGGGACTGTCCGGTGACGCTTCACCAGAATAGTGGCGGATGCTGGAGCAGCGATTCCGCAGCGGAAAGGGTCGCCATATGCCTCGCGGTGCCCATGCAAGGAGGGAGATCATCGGGTTGATGGATAAGACGCGGTGTTTGACCCGGCTTGTCACGGACATGTGATTTCACACAGACAAACATCGGCATCTCCCGCTCCCTCCCTCCTTCCCCACCGGTCAGCCAACCATTGCGTTGGTTCCTTGAAAGAGACCCTGAGAATCCTCTGCAACCTTCTTCTGACCCAAATATTTCAACCCCGCTTTAACTTCAACTTTCAACCAAATTCCAGCCAACTTGTTGCGCAATTGTTCCCCCAATATTGCTGATAAATCCAGATCCTCTCTGACTCCGTTTCACCCTCCCCAAGACTTCAAATTTCACCCTTCTCAATTTTGGGTGTGTTTTCCTTCCCTGCGACGGCAACGACGCAACGTTGGCTCAGATCTATTAGCGTCTACTCCCTTAAGCGTTGTGTAGTCATTGAACGGCCCCGATTGCGACCACGAATCGACGCCTCAAGTGTCGTGCATGCCTTAAAAGAGCATCTATTATGCTAAGCTCAAATTCATACATCTCTAGTCCCATCCGCTTCGCTCGTGGTGTTCGCAATTCGGCAGGTGGGCTTCAACCGTCAAAGTACCCCCTGGTTCAAATCGTTCAGACTCGGCCCGGAATGCGCATCATCATCCCATACATGCGACACGTACTTTTGAGCTCAGTTCACGTCGCTTGCATTCCCGAGCTAAAATTTTATGTCTCTAATCCTGCTCCAATTCCTATTGCAGGTCCATCCATAGTTTCAATGTTTGGCCATCAGACGCCACAGGCCCGAGGGGCCGCGGGCCTGAAGCACGAGGTTGGGTTAAGGTTGGAGAGCCACCACCGAGGGAGGGAATTTAAATGGGTCCCGGTGGGGTACGGCAGCGTGCATGTGCATTTACGACAGAATAGGGACCTTCAAAGTAAAGCGGCTTAGCCGCTTAGCACTGCCACTGCTTAGGGTCCCGTGCCGTCTGGAGTCATGTGCACGTCACATCTTGAACTTCCTTGTCGCATTTTTCACCTCTTCAGTCCCCCGAAAAGCTGTTTTTACCCCATTTAACACCTTCATATGCTTTAATCTTTCTCGGACAAGATTTCAAAAAAAATTGCCTATTGGAGGCCGCAATGTTCGGGATTGGTTCCGACCTGGTTTTGCAAATGTTGAATTTTTTCCTGATGCAAAACAAGACTTCAGGGAGAATCCAAAAGGCTCACACCACCTTTCTGGATGACATGCAACTCAGGACAGAGGAGATCTTCCGGCGTGCCGAGTTGTGATCAAAATCAGGAAATATCATGCAATAATTCACAAAAACCTCCCGATGGTGAGGAAAGGCTTGAAAGAAATCCTGTGAGGCTGCAAGCATTTTATAGACAGAGATAGGAATTTTCTGCCTAGTGGATGCCTGGAAAATATCACCGAGTCACAACACATGACTCCCAGCGGCACGGGACCTAAGCAGTGGCAGTGCTAAGCGGCTAAGCCGCTTTACTTTCAATGAAGGTCCCTAATATATCACAGCGGGTCGGGGTCGTGAAGTTTGTTCTCCGCCTCCCGCTCCGGAGGTTCAGCTCACTCGTTTGCCCGCCGGCGGTCAGGAAGATCGGGTGCTCTGATTAGAAGTCGGAATAGGAGGAGATGGAAGGAAGGAAGGAAGGAAGGAGGAAGCCATGGGGAGCAGAATTTGAACACGTAACACGTGAAAAATTGTCGAGCGGATACGTGGAATGGAATGGCAGAAGCAAGGAGTGTAGAAACGAGTAGATGTTCTCCGCTCGTGAGAGTTTGAGATTCGAGCTGCATCGCCCGAGTTGAGGAAGAGAGAGTAGCGGCGAGACGGTGGGAATTAAAAAATTAGGGAGATTCGGGACAGCGACGGCGAGAAGGGGTTATCACCGCCGGTCGCTTGGTGTCTCCTCTGTATGAACGACGAGTACCGTCGAGGCTGAGCTACGGCGTGGCTTGGCTCAGAATCTACAAGGGAGGGAAGGGAATCCACGGCATAATCCGAATGAAATATATCCTTGGCTAGGGCTGAGCACTCTAAGACCAATTTAGCATGTGTCATGGACGAGATAAAAACCCGTCGACTGTTACAATGATACGAACGGGCGACGGAATTGGCGTGGAAATCTATATGGATTAATATTCAACGAAGGGCGTAGTACGGACAAATGCAAGATGCTCGGCGGGGACTACGACCCAGGCCGGAGATCGACGCTACGGCCCTTGTGAATTGTCCCACAGAACTCGAAGTGCAGAAGCAGCCTCGGTCTTCTTGTGATCGATGTCGTAGGCCCAAGGCTCCGGTGGCCCACCGTGGAGGCGCACCGTAAATAGGTGGCCTTCCTCTGGACGGACCACGCGCCCCTTGTATCCCTCAACAGTACAGACGACGGGCTGGATAATCTTCGCGATACGAATGTGAAGCACTCGACGTCCGGCGTGCTCGGGGAGGCTCGAGGGCTCGAAGAGGGCTACAGCCGACCCTGTAAGTGGACATATGAGTTTCTTTTGTTCACGGGAGGTGGGCGACGTACCGGTCCACGGAAAGACAGCGACGCCTCCCGCCTCATCCGTGCACAGTGCTGAAATAAGCAATCTGTGCAGTGTCGTCCCAACGATAGTGAGAAAGAGCGGCTTCCAAAAATCAAGGAGAAATGTGGAATCCAGGCGGAATAGCGTGAGGTGGGGCCATGTCGGGCGATGATGACCGAAGACACTCTGGCATTGTGCTAGCTGTTTCTGTGTCACTAAGTTTTCATAAACAAGCTGTTTGGTGATCCAAGCATATCCGGTACGGCACGCCAGTTGCGGCAGCGAGATATGCCATGGGAAACCCGGTGTCGCTAACAAATCGTGGCCGCGATGAAACGACGATGGTGAATTCCCGGTGGTGCAACGGAAGCGGAGGCCCCCTTCCAGAGGGCTCGCATAGGTTGCGGAGCTATAGTATAGGAAGCCTTGTGTATGGGCCGGGAATGGGATTCTGGTAAATCTTTTCGGTTGAGTAGATCGGGCGTGTTCAGTAGATTGGACGCCAGAATAATATCTGAGCATGGACCGGCCGGAGGGGTGCGCAAGCGCAAAACGAATCGTGATAGATTTTCGCTGAGAGATGTCGAGATAGTCGGTCGGCGTTATGAGGGATGGATTCAATGTTAAAACGGTGTGCAGTTTTCGGACGGCCCGCTCTTTTCTGCCCCAGACGTGCGTCGTATAAGCTCAGTCGGAATGGCTCTGGGATTCTGGAAACTGCCTCACCGTGGGGCACTGTCCGGTGACGCTTCGACAGAACAGTGGCGGATACTGGAACAGCGGTTTCGAAGCGGAATGGGTCGCCATATGCCTCGCGGCGCCCATGCACGTAGGGAGATCATTCTGGTTGGACAAGACGCGATATTTGGCCCAGCTTGTCACGGATATATGTACTACACAGACAAACACCGGCATCTCCCGCTCCCCTCATTGTACACAAACGGAACCCGTCGCTTGTCGACCGGCCGGCCAAGCTTGTATGCTTTTTTCCTTGACCTGCATTCTGGGACCTCCAACCTTGACCTCGTTCCAACTTGAAGTTCCGACCTTGTTTTCCTGGCCAATGGTAATCTTACTCGGATCCAGACCCTGAAATCATCCTCTCTGACTCCATTACGACCAACCAAATCCCAACCTCCACCCAAAACATTCCGTGCTGTCTCTCCCTGTTTGAAACTTTCTTTGTGGCGGCAACGACGCACCAATTCCGAGTCCGACCACGGCTCCACCTTTAGAGAACACTTGTTAACATCTCTAGACTCGCAGGCTCTCTCGCTGTAATCTGGATCTGTCTGCTCTGCTCCTGGTGCTCACAAGTAACTACCCAGCCGTCATATCGCAAGTTGTCTATCAAAGTATCTCTTGGTTCAAAAAAAAAATCTTTCAGACTGCATTCAAAGCCCCGAATCCGCAAAGATCAGACCAGAAACCAGTGACACAGCCTGAGGATCTCGCTCGCGCACTCCCAAAGACTTTGTTATGCCTTCAGTTCCGCCCCAATTCCTGCGGGCTTCTACTCTCGTCGAGAACTTGAAGCGCATCCTGAATTGGTGGTTCGGTGCTCAATAGTTTACCCCAACGCGAGGACCAGGGGATGAGTGCGTCCATTTGGTGCAGCCTTCCCACCGACCGAGAGACTTCTCCGAACCCCCTTAGTCCCGGGGCGCCCCTCAACGAGATTAACTGCCGACTCCCAATTTGACCGCAACGCGCATTATGTGCGTAGGCATGTAGCCTTCCATCCATCCCAACGATTCATGAACAAAGAAAAAATCGAGCTCTGGAATCATGGTATTACCCCGACCATACGCCCACACGCAACTCTGCACTAACCCCCAACACACCCTACGAGCACCCATTGTGGATATTTCCGACGACGAAGTAAATCGGAATAATTCCGGTTACGCGAGCGCAGCCGATCCAAAAGAGTCTATTGAGAGGCCGGCGCTGAGCAGAGAAAGATGTTCCTGGACGCGGGCCGATCCCCCACAATGCAGACGGCGCCAGATCACGCAACGCATCCGTCAGCTGCTACTCTGCGATTCATACTGCCTGCTCTCCCTAATCGTCTGACATTCCTCATTACTTCTTTCTTTCTTCACGTTCACTTTCAAGAAACTACGTAAGTAGGTAGGTAGGTAGGTGGGTAGGTAATAATAAGTAAGAGAAAAAAAGGCGCTATGTACACTCCCCTCGTATACATAGCGGCAGAAAGAGACGGAATCCTCGATTACGGGGGGGTAGCGTAGCGTAGCATGTAGGTGGTATTACAGACAGGCAGAAGGATAAACAGACGGACGGACGGAGGATGAGAAAGGGAAATAGGCCAAAAATACAGGGAGGGCGGGCGGGGCGGGGCGGAGACAATGTAGACGGGTCGCGTCGGTGGTGCGTGTGCGGGCACATGGATGGTGGGGGTGCGTGCGTATTGACAGGTGAGTGGGTGGGTGGGCGGGGCGGCTCGACGGTGATTGAGATGGGATAGGTATACACCGCCGCACTTCGTTTTCTTCTTCTTTTCTTTTCTTCTCCTCCGCGCGCGCCCTCTAGACGACAAACGCGGGCGACGTCGGCGACGCAGGCGCGCTCAGCCTCCGCGCGCGGCGGTGCGGGTGCGCAGGTGGCGCGCGCAGCGCGATCATCGGGCGCTCAGGGTACGCGTTGACGCTCAGCGCCTCCGCGACCCCTCCCCCTCCTCCACCACCTCCTGCTCCCCCATCACCACCCGCACCCCCCTCGCTCACCTCCGTCATCCCGCTCATCCCCATCCCCGCAATGCCCAACTGCATCGCCGGCCGGTCCCGCCTCCGCTTCGCCTGCGCAGGCCCCAGCGTCTGGCTCGGCAGCCGCTTAAAGCTCGGGCGCCCCTGCGCCCCGCGCTCCCCCTCCCCGTCCCCGTCCTCGCTCGCACTCGCGCTCGCAGACGCAGACGCGCTGGTGGGCGTCCCCGGGAACGGCGAGTTCGGCTGCGACGCGGACGCGGGCGCGGCGGCGTACCCCTGCCCCGCGAAGCCAAACGCACCCGCGAGCGAGCTCTGGCTCTGCCCCTGTCCCTCGCGCCCGAACTCAAACGGCACTTGCGCTTGCGCCTGCGCGGGCGGCAGCGGTGGCGGCGGCGGCGCTTGCTGTTGCGGCGGCGGGACCCCAGCGCTCGTCGTCGGCCGCCTCGCGGGCTTCCGCAGCACGAGCTCAGGCGCCTTGCGCGCCAGCACTGCCGCCTCGTACGACCGCAGGTCGTCCGCATTGTGCATCGTCCTTCCCTGCGCCTGCCCTCCCCCTCCCTGCTGCGCGTTCCCACCGCCCCCCTGCTGCTGCGCCTGGTGCAAAGGATACACCGGCGCCGCGTCCATCTCCCCCTCGGGCGTCTTCACGCTCGGCAAGCTCGCCACGCGGAACCGCCTCGCAGGCCCGGGCCCCATCGGCGTCGCGAGCCCGAGCCCCAGCCCGAGCGCGTCGCCCGCGCCGGGGCCCGTGAGCGGCGTGCGCATGTACGCCTTCCAGAACTCCCTCAGCTCGCGCGTCTCCGCCTCGCGCGTCGTCCCGGGCGTCTGCGTCCCCGGGCCCGCGGGAGCGCCGGCGTAGGGCTGGAACGCGAGCGGCGGGACGAGCTGCATGCGCTTGTCCGCGGGCGTGCGCGGGGGCGGCGGCTGCGAGAAGAAGGGGACGCCGTCGGGCGCGAGCCCCGCGAGGACGTTGGGGTCGTCGAGCGACATGAGCCCGAAGGCGCTCGAGAACTCGGGGTGCCGCTGGAGGTCTGGCGCGTGCTGCAGGTCGTGCAGGTCGAGCGAGGCGGAGGGTTGCCGTCCGTTGGGGAGGTAGGGTGAGTAGTCCTGCGAAGAGGGGTTAGTACTTGTTTTGCGAGGAGTAGGAGAGGAAGAAGAGGGAGTGAGAGCGCAGGGATAACACCAGAAATGGGAAGGATACGACGCGAGAGGAAGAGGCGAGCTCGACCACGAGCGAAAAGCATGCAAGGAAGAGGGAAGGAGGGTGAAGACGTGTACGGAGAGCGACAGCAGAAACGCGCCAAAGACGAAAGAACATCGCGCGCCGATTCCACGTGCAGAGGCGAAAGAAAAAACACTCACCCCCCCCGCCGAACTCGCCGGCCGGCTCCTACTATGCCCGCTCTGGCTCTGCCCACTATGACCCGAATGTTCGCTCCCATGCGAGTCGTACTCGCCGTAGTAGTGCCCGTGCCCGTGCGCGTGGTGCGGCGCGTAGTAGCTGCTGCCTGCGCAAAGACGGAGATCAGCGCTGCTCGACGAAATGCGCAGAGAAAGAGAGAAAAAACGTACTATCACTCCCCCTCCTCCCCCCACCCGCACCCGCACCCCCACCCCCAAACTCCCTCCTCCTCTGCATCTCAAACTCATCTCTCCCCCCTCCCTCCCCCTCATCCCACTCCCGCCCCCCAAACTCCCGCCTCTCAAACTCGCGCCCCCGCTCGAAATCGCCATACGCGAACGTGGGGCTCCCCCCGCCCCCGCCCGCGGTGCTCGGGAACGCGTACCCCCCCGCGGACGAGGGGGGCTGCTGCTGCTGCTGCTGCGCGTAGAGGAACGGCTGCGGCTCGAGCGTCAGCGCCCCTGCCCCCTGTCCGCCGGAGGAGGCGGGCATGGCGAGCGTGGGGTGCGGCGAGAGCCCCGGGTGCGTCAGCGCGAGCCCGAGCCCCGGGTGCGAGAGCGACGACGGGTGCGCGAGCGAGGGGTGCGCGTGGGGAGAGAGGGCGGAGGGGTGCGAGGCGGGGAGGGACGAGGGGTGTCCTGGCCCCACGGGCGCGGTCTGCCGGTGGAACTTGACGAAGGTGCAGCGCGTTTTGCGGGCGACGCATTTTGCTGGGGGAAGAAATAAAATGTGAGTAGATGGAATTGCGGAGGGAGGGAAGGGCAAAGGAAGTAAAAGTCAAGCAAGGGAAAATGAAGACGAAACAAAAGAATAAAAAAGGGAAACGAAAAGGAGGAAAGAAAGCAGACGCCTTCTCGTCCTCCGCGTCCCGGCGTCGAGTCAAGACGAGTGTGCCGCCACCCGCGCGAAAGCCGCCCGCTCGATGTCCAGCGGCGCCCAATAAACGCCAACGACGTCCCGCCTCCGACGCAAGACGGCCCGCGCAGAAGACGCGCCGCCGTCCGGGCAAGCCCGTCCACAGAAAGAAACCCGCAGGGAAAGAAAGGCGCAGAACACGGGGAGGACGCCAACGAGCGCCGTGCGCGGGAGACGTCCCACTACCAGCAAGGATGCATCGCGGGAGAACACCACACGCAGCGCGAAGCCCGGCACGAGGTGTAGCGTCGCGGGACACAGCGCCGGAAGACGCCTAGACGACATGGGCGACCGCGAGGGCAACGAGGCGGAGGCAGGCGTCGAAAGAATCCGAGCGCCGCACGAAAGCCTCTGCGCCCACAACACAAAAATAGAAAGGAGGCGCACCGCGCCCCAATGCACGAACTCGGGAGAAGCGGAGACAAAGAAACAACCACGCCGTGACGCCGCAGAAGCAGCTCGGCGCGGGAGGCACAACGAAGCAGGCCCCGCTCCCTACCTGGTCGACGGACAAGACGCCGCGCAGGACACCGAAACGACAGAAAGGGCGCCGGCGCCGTATTGACCCAGAAATCGGCCTCGTCGCGGGGGCAGCACGCACCACCGCCCATCAGAAAACGCCGCCGCCCCAGTAAGCCCGCACACAGAAAGAAAGCCGCAGAAATCAAACCGCAGAACACGGGGAGAACGCCAGCAAGCGCCGTGCGCAGGCCGTCCCAGAACGCATCGCGGGAACCGTCGCGGAAGAAGCTGCCTCTCGTCTCGCCACGCAGCGCGGAAGACCCCGAACGAGCCAGCGCCGCCGAACCCCCGCCGCCACCGCCCCTCACGCAGCGGCCCGACGCGCAGAACACGCCAGCGCCACCGGAGCCCCCACCACACGGAGGGCTCTGCGCCCACAACCAAAAATAGAAAGGAGGCCCCAATGCGCGAGCGCGGGAGGAGATGCGAAAAGGAAACGACCACGCCGATAATAAAAACGGGCCGTTGCGGGACATGTATACGTTTCCCGGCGGCGGGCGCAGCCGCGCGCCCAAAGCCCGAGCGCGGGAAATAAAAGAAATGACGGCGGCGATGACGCTCGCGAGGAAGAGCGTGCCCACAGCGTGATGAGGCTTCGGAGCCTTGCTCGCTCCCCGCCGCCGGAAATAAAGAGCCCAAACGACAGACCAAAAAAAAACACCCACCACACGGATTACTCCCATCGCACGGCAGACTGCTCTGCACGCACTGGTCGCACGCCTGCTTGCTCGTCGTCGCGCGCGTCGCCGCCGTCGCCTTCCTCCGCCCCCCCGCCCCCGCGGCGCCCCCGCTGATGTTGGAGGGGCCGGAGATGGAGGTGGTGGAGGAGGTGGAGGAGGAGGAGGCCTTGTCGGCGGCGTGGCACTTGTTGACGTGCCGCGAGAGGAGGTCGGAGCGCGCGAATTGGTCGCCGCAGTGCTGGCATTTGTACGGGCGGTCGCCGGTGTCTGTGGGGAGGGTGGGTTAGGGGGATGTTAGGAGGGAGGGTACGTTGGGAGGAGAGGGAGGGGGGGGGAGGGGAAGGGGAGCATGGAAAGAGGGAGGGGAATAGAGCGGGGAAGGGGCAGCGGGGAGGGAGGGTAGCAGAGTGGTAGTAGAGGGAGGGAGAGGGAGAGGAGAGCGCCGGGATGGGGAACGGGGATGGGGAACGGAACCCTGCGGTAGACCCCACGGGTGGGGCCACCCCACCCGCACCCTCCGCTCCACCACCGGATCGAAATAACGGAATGGAGCCGCGGATCGCGATGAATGGATGCCTGTCTCCGTCTCCACCCCACGAAACGCCACCGAAAACACATAAAAGCGACCACGGAAATGAAGGAGCGACCGAACGAAGAACGGACTCACGAGAGCGCATATGCCGTGCGACGTGCTGCGGGCGCGTGAACGTCGCCTGGCACACGGGGCATTTGTGGTCGCCGCCCATTCTGTCTTGTCTCTGTCTGTGTTTATTCTTCTTTCTTTCTTTCTGTGGGTCTGGCTTGCTGTACTCCTCGCTCGTCGTCTAGTCTCTCCAATGAATTAGTGGCTCGGCGGGCGGGCGGCGGGCGTCGGGGTGGAGCGGTCTTGGTGGAGTGCGGCTCTGGGTGGAGTCGCGGTTTCGTGGAGTCGGCGGTTGTGGTGTTGAGCAAGCGGTGGAGTGTTGGTGTAGTAGTTGTGGAGTCTAGCGTCGTTGGGCAATCAAAATCGAGAGTGGGGGTCGTGTCTACCCTTTTTTCGTGTGGGGCCGACGTCATCGCGTCCCCTGTTTGGTTCCCGCTTCCATTCGGCTAGGCCCGCCGTTAGAATGCCGGTTGCTTTCTCTCGTTCTCTTTCCCTCCGCATCTTTTTATTCATTGTTCGGCGCCATCCAGTCCTCCTTTGCTTTCTCCCCTTCCCCTAATATCCATGGACGAGACAACGAAAGAAAGAGACCCACAACCGCCGACGCCGCGGCCCTCCGCGCCAAGCCCCAAATTGCCGCATGACATCACCACCCCACGCCTTCACCCTCGCTCTGATCGGCATCCCATGATGTCATCCATCATCCCGTCTCTAATTAACCCATCCCACGTCCCATCCCATCCCGCGCTCCGGATTCCGTCCATTCCCTCGCTGTGGAGCGTGGCTGTCCGCCTCGGTCCGGCTGAGCACGAGGATGGGCGGACGGAAAAATGGGACGGAGAAATGAGAGGAGGAGGAGGAGGACGCGGAGCTACCCCCATACGTAATCACCGGCAACCCTTAATTGCATTTACCCGCCCCGGCAAACGACCCCGTCAATCACCCATCTAAAATGCCACTCCGCCCAAATTTTCAATGCGGAGAAGACGTGCCCGAAGGCCAGGCCGATTCGGATATAAAAAAAATCTGGTGGGAGCCCGCGAGCCGGCCGCCGACCAGGCCAGGCCAGGTAAAAATCGGTCGTTCAGTTTCATGGAGGACAGGCGCAATGTTATGTTATAAGATCAATATTCGTCTGTTTAAGTTTTTGGTTCAGTTGGACACGTGTCCAGTAAACATGTACAGGTGCAGACCGCCCGCAGTGTCGGCGCCTAATTCTGATTCATAATACAGATCTGTCTTGCGGGCGGATCGTCCGCTAAAGGTTCTCAAGCCCACGGGCTTCCTAAAGCCTTCGACTGGATTGGATCGGATTGGGGCTATCAAAGAAAGATCCCACACCTGAACTCGACGCGTTCTCAAGCTTCAAGCGTCACGAGCAATTCTCAATCCACTATAGAAGCCACCGGCTCGGACACGTTTCCGACCAATATCCTTTCAAATCAGGATCACCAGTTTTCTGTCCACACAGCTACCAATATTGGTACTCCCGTGGCTTAGTACGGAGTGGTTCAACTCGACCTCGAGCCCAGCCCCGCCTACCCATAGCTCCGATCGCTCGCGCCTTCAACCTCAAACATCCCTACCCAGGCCAGGTTTACGAATACATACACACACGAGCTCCAGCCTCGGTCCGAGCGAGCACGAGGACGGAGAAATGGGAGGCGGGCTACCCCCATACGTAAACACCGCATTTACCCGCCCCGGCAAACGACCCCGACAATCACAATCACAATCACCGAAAATACCACTCCAGCCAAATTTCCAATTCGGAGAAGACATGCCCGAGATCGAGGCCGAGTGCGGATATAAAAATTTTCAGGTGGGAGCCCGCGAGCCCAGTCCAGCCCCAAAAATCGGACAATCCATGCCAGTGGGGGAACGCCGACCAGGCCAGGCCAGGCAAAAATCGGTTGTTCACAGTTGCATAGGTCAACATTCGTCTCTTTAATTTTTGGTTAAGGTGGAACACGTGCCCGGTAAACATACGGGCGCAGACTGAGACAAGCCCGGAGTCGCAGTTCCGACGCCTAATTCTGATTCTGATTCATAATATATAATACATATCTATCTTCCGGGCTAGAGGTTCTCGAAGCCCACGAACCTCCTAAAGCCTTTTACGAACAAGACTGGATTGGATTGGATTTGGGACTACCAAAAAAGAAAAGATCCAACACCTGAACTCGACGCGTTTTTCGAGCGATTCTCAATCCTGCTATAGAAGTCACCCGGGCCGGCACGTTTCCGAATGATAGATACGCTCAATCAGTGTCGCCAGTTTTCTGTCCACACCACAGCTCCCAGCCAATATTGGTATTCCCGTGGCTGCGGAATGCTTCTCGAACCCGCCCTCGCTGCGGAGCGTGGCCGTCCGCAAGGTCCGGCTGAGCACGAGGGCGGGCGGACGGAGAAATGGGAGGAGGCGGACGGGGCTCCGGAACGAGGCGCTACCCCCATACAGCAAACACCGGCACGTCTTAATCGCATTTATTTACCCACCCCGGCAAATGGCCCCGACAATCACCTAAAACGCCAAATCTTCATGTCGGGTAAGCCATGCCCAAAATCGGCGGAATGCCACGCCGGTTCGGATAAAAAATGATAAATCAGGTGGGAGAGTCCAGAAATTCGGATAATCCACGGGGTTGACCAGCCCAGGTGAAAATCGGTTGTTCAGTCCGTTGCATAGCGGGACAGGCGTACTGTTACATACATAGTCAAACTTCGTCTGTTGTATTTTGAGGTGAGTTGGGGACTCGGACACGTGCCCGGTAGACATGTACGGTGCAGACTGCTTCGCTCGGAGTCGCAGTGTCGACGCCTACTTCTGATTCTGATTCATAATGCATATATGTCTTCCGGGCGGATCGTCCCGCAGACCACGAACTTCCTGCCTTTGCGAACAAGACTGGCTTGGATTGGGGCTATCAAAAAAGAGAAGATCCAACCTCTCGCCAATTGAACTCGACGCGTTTTTCAAGCGATTCTCAATTCCGCTATAGAAGCAACCGACACGTGTCCGAATGGTAGATACGCTCAGAGTCAGTGGCGCCAGCTTGCTGTCCAACACATTGACAGCTACCAGCCAAATCACATATAATGCTTCTCGACCTCGAAACCAGACACGCCTGGCTGGTCTCCGACTGCTCGCGGCTTCAGCCTCCAACATCCCTACCCAAGCCTAGGTTTACGAATAATACACGAGCGGCTTCGCCAGTTTCACGTCACCGGAGACATCACAGCGCCTCCAAGTTCGTGTTCCGCAATTCTCATACGGACTGATCCCATCTCCCTCCTTTCTATGTCTTCTCAACAGTCCCACCCTCACCGACAAACGCTGCCATCCAGACTACCTACCCACATCACCTCAGATCGCCCTCTTTCTTTTCGAGGTCTAGAACCGGCCGTCAAATCGCGGCGCAAGAAAGCAAGGAACGCAGCAGGCCTAGGACAAAGGAGGACATGTACAAAGGAAAAGCAAGCAAAAAAAAGTAAAGCGGGGGCCTCAACAATATTAATTGGACTCGGATGACGAGGGTTCGGACGTCCTGTGTGTATTTAGTATCTTATCCTTCGTACTAGTAGGCACGAACCCGCACGAGGGAATAACATATAATCGTGATTTTTACTGGGACGGTTTTTTTTGGTTTGGAGGGCTGTTCCACCAGATATTCGGATACTTCGCGGAGGCGAGTGCGTTTGGGAGTTGGAAATACCGCCAACGATCGATACTACCGGGCACTTCCCGCGCTGCCGGTCAGCCGCGCGGAGTTTGAAACTGTTCATTCTTGTAGTATTGCTTCGTATTGAGCCTTAACGCATCCATTGCTCGGGCCTACATATATACTCTGACTATGCCGTTATTATCTGAAGCTAGGAAATTTGGAAAATAGTCGCCCATTGGAGATACCTGAAACGATGGAATTTCGGCATCACTCATGAGGTTTCCCTTCGATGTCCTCTACACTGGCAGCTTCATGGATGGTGCCGTACACTCTGGGCTTATTGCTTCAATTGATTACTCTTATTGTATTCACTCCAGGCAGGGGTTCAGGTCCGGCAAAGGAGTAAGCGCGAGGGTCACGGGTGTGCAGGTTGGGGTTTATCTTCTCCACGCAATTAGTTGTGACTAAAATCCATTTGGGACCTTAGAATACTATCTGGGTGTTATAATACCGGCCTGTGAGGCCACATTTTCGCGGGATGTTGATGGCTATCTGGAATAAACACCCATACCATGCTGGCTGCCGGATCAAGTCTCCACTGTTTGGATGCGATGACAAATAACATCGATCCTATGTACCATGAAACATCCCACCACCTCCTGAAAAAACCTTGTTATTTC
>JARGYA010000470.1:0-99932 GCA_029204335.1 Mycena vulgaris
CGCTCATTTATTGGATCTGCATACTGTATCTGTATCGTTATCGTTATCGGAGGGCGGAAGGCGGTTCTTGGTTGTATGTAGGTAGGTAGGAGGTATGCGTTTGCGAATAGAGTTCGGGTTCATTCGGGTGAGGCGAGACGGTGGCTCGAGCTCAGAGAACGGGGGGAAGGGGAGGGTGGGATCCGGAGAGATGCGGTCGCATAGAGTAGGAGAAGGACGCAGACCCTTCGAATTGTTGGATCCGTTGATGCTGGGGGCGCCTAGTTCCCGGAAGTTAATGAACCGCGCGCCAAGGTTGATCTGCTGACCGGCTCCCCTGCGAGCCAATCTTTCGTTGCCCCCCTATCCGTTCGTGCCAATATGATGAGGGGATAGATTTGGCCCGATACCAATGGCGGTGGGTAAATAAAACAAATAAAGATAATAAATCACAATAAAAGTTGCCGAAAGTTGACGCTCATCAGCTTACCTCAGCATGGTATCCACGACACTACCACATCCCTTCTAGCGTATTCAAAAGGTCTTCCAATTCCCTTCAAAAAGCGTGACTTGTGGAAATTTATTTCAAAATTTTCTAGCTACTCAGAATTGGTATCGGTCGGGACACCGCAGAGGAAACAATAAAATAACAAAAGTTTCCCGATACCACTCCGCTGGTTCCAGGCGGAGTTTGACCACGGATCACATGGCATGTTTACGCGTGTGCATCAGTCGTCCTGCAATTGCTCCCCACACCGTTCGTTGGTGCCAAATTCCCTAGAGTCTTCTGGAAGTGGTGCTACAGCCTATTTCTGCGCCTTTGGCTGGTTCATAATAACAAAAAATCGGCCTGCCGGCAACAGATGTTCTGTGTATGGCTTTTGCCGTGTTTCAATGTGTTGTCCTCGAAGGTTGGAGAGCTAGCGTCCCGATTCTGGATTTAAAGTGTTTGGCATGCATTTAAAACCATACTTAGGCTGTGATTTGTCCCAAATTGCCCCAATGGGTCTACCTTTGCAGATGTTCAATATTTGATGTGAGCCGATTGTGGTGAGGAACGACGTCCTGATTACTGATCTGCTGAACGGAACATGGTTTTTAAGCGTCAATGAATGCTCCAGTTCAAAATTTTCCACGGAAGATGTAAGCTGATACATTGCCGAACCGCATTTTCAACCTAGTACCAAATTGACACCCCTGAGGTTTTGGCAAAACGGAAAAAAATGAAATTGGGGCTGAGGATAGTCAGGAGGATAGCTACCATTCGTTGGAGCCAATTCGAGATTTTTGTAGGCCCAGATCCATTGGAGCAAATAAAAGAGTTGAAGTTGAGTGGGGGCCGAGGATGGTCAGGCCGAGTCACGTGCATTTTAAACTCCGCTGCCATCCGATACTGGTATCGGACACTGCCATCAGTATCGAGCCAGAGATCTTGATGAGGATGAAATTACGAGCTCGGGCAGCTTGGTAAGCACCCAAATACTCTCGCAGCGTGTAGCGGTGTAGAAAGTATGCACCAATTGTTTTTCATATGCACCCGGTTCGACGAGTGGCGGAGAGACGCCGCTGAGAAATGGAGACTTGAACCGGGCGCAAATTAACGGAGGCAGGGATTCCCGAAGAGGGGGTAGCTGCAGCGCAGCGAAGTCCCTGTTTTCCAATGAACCCTCTGTTTGGCCTCTTAAAACCACGCAGTACTACTTGGGCCAAGTCCCGAGCACACAAGCCATAATCACCTCTACGATGCTCCCCGATAGCATCAAACGACAAAGATTGGCGAGCCATATTGCCTCGGAATGGTACATACTGTAGTATTTAAATCAATTCGAATGTCACGCGTCACAGGGCCCAAAATTTCAGAAAATTTTCGAACATGTCACGGGTCACCGAGGGGATCCTCGAATGTGCCAAACCAGTCACGAAATCGGCGAAAAATGCCCCCAATAAGCCCATTTTTCGCACGCACGGCGCGTATAGGCGCGTTTCGGCACTCAACGCCTCGGGCTCTCATGAAATGCCAAGTTTGACTGAACAAACTGATGCAGCCGTTTTGCCTCCGTCCTTGCGCTGCGGCGGGAGCTGAAATTTGATGAGGTCGGACACCGGTAGATCACGGGGCGGCAACGAACGCTTCTCCCGCCCTTCCGGGATCTTCAGGATGTCAGGAAGCGCACTCATTGTGGCGAAGGTGGCCGGATCGGCGCAAAAAAGATAGTTATGGAATCTGATTGATCTGCACCGCTCTATGCGGTTGTGGGTGGGATCTACCAATCTGATTATGGTCGGAGGTGCTTTTGTGACACTTCCTGAAAGCCCCAGAGCCGCCCTGCCAATCTCCGACGGATTTTCGATTTTTTTTTGGGTGTCACGGCCAAGCCACCCCATTTAAAAAAACCAAAGTTCGAATCCTCGGGTCACGGGTCACAGCCCGGGAGAATTCATTTAAATACTACAGTAAGCTCAATACGGCTGGCAGCAAGGATATTTAGCTTCGTTCAACGCACCATGGCAGCCCGAGCAACGGCAACGACTTTATGATCCCTCACGACTCGCTCTACTCACGATGTGTGCGCTCCCTGACTCGTTTCTTCCTTTTCTTTATGGGTCCATCGAGGTATTGATACCTAAGTATTTATATTGTTTAATGTTAAAATGTTAAATCATGATCAGATGCTCTACAGTAGCCTCTACCCCTGGGCCGGATATAGTTTTACACATTTCTTTGTGCTTTTCTGAGTGAGGACGAGGAGTCTTAGAACGATCTCCCCGTCCGCAGATAGACTCGTTACCAGTCTGCCATACGGAATGCAATAAATGTGGCGAGCACTATTGCCGTAGGCAGACTGGTACTTCTCGTTTGATGGCATTCAGCGGGGCCTGAGTTTGAAATTTAAGTCTTCTTTGGCTGACGCCGATGACGCAATCTTCGGCGATCCCGGCAATCGCGTTCAAAAGCTGATTTCTCATCTAATCCTGATTCAAAGATATGACCCTCCCAGGGGAGGAAATAAAAAAGTGAGGAGAAACAATGGAAGAGAATAATTTCCTCTGTATTATGCAGCTTTCACCAAGAAAAAACGAGGCGAAATTGAGCCCAGACGCGAAAATGATCTGAATAATAATAGTAAATTTCAAACTCAGGCCCCGCTCAATGCCATCAAACGAGAAGTACCAGTCTGCCTACGGCAATAGTGCTCGCCACATTTATTGCACTTCGTACGGCAGACTGGTAACGAGTCTAGTCCCCAGAGGTGTATACTGTTGCTGGCGCGCACAGAATCCGCGGGAGCCAGCGGGAAAACCCGGGCCCCTAACTCAATGGAGCAGCACTTGGTGGCTGTGCAAAGACCACAAACATGCGCATACACCTCGTCTGTTCTCCAACCTTCACCAAGCTCTCACAAACGACGAGGAAACTAGCATACAACTATCACAAAGACCGCGGGGGTGCTCCACAGCTGCGAGTCCGCCGCTCGCGTTGCGTGTGGCGCTACACTCAGCACATGCTCATCCGCTTCGTGAGCGGTTTCCACACCGCTAGTGATTTTCTGGCCTTGGCTTGGCCTGAAAGCCATGGCTTTGGCTTTCAAAAATCAGAGGCCGGGCCAAAGCCCAAGCCATGGCTTTTGGCGGGTGATTTGCACGATATTTGGCTTTGGCCTGCCGAAATCTTAGGCCAGGCCATGAATTAACCTCTGGCTTGGCTTTGGCCTTGGTACCAAAGCCAAAAAGCCGTGGCTTTTTGGCCTGAGGCCAAAGCCAGAAAATCACTACACACCGCACTTACTTTTGGGTGCAAGGAAAGCACGACGACTGTGGCGTCCGGGAGGAATAGACCTCTGTTTCTTGGTCAAATTTTGTCCCACTGTGCGTCGCAAGTCAGACATCGTGGCGCCCTAGCACAGATAGCCCTGCTCTTGACATTCATTAAACTTTGCAGGCCTGCGCGGGCGCGGGCGCGGGTGTGTATTCTTCGTATGCTTCCTCACATCTCATATGTCTCTCGTTCATCATTTAAATTTATCTTGGAGGTTTGGATTTTGACTCGGAGCATTATCGTTTTGACCCCGCCGCAGCGCTTGTCAACCGTAGGGCGCCGGATTTGACAAATCCTGCCCGATGTAACTGGTAATTTCAGTTTTTTTTCAGCTCTCCCCGGAATTGGCCATGGAATTGCGGCGGTCAAATTGTCCCCGGCGAGCAAGTCGATGCTACCAACATGCACGGGTACCGCGAGGAAATATAAATATTTAACTCCAGGATCCGCTGCATGTCTATTATGTCCTGTTGTCGGGACATTACGGCGCGAGATCTCGCAGTGGATATAATGAGATTACCTTGTTCAAGCCGTTCAGAACTGGGTCAACTGAGTGGAGGTATCGAAGCGCGGAAGAAAACGAAAATAGAGGACTCCGGGGGAATCGAACTTGCACAAGGACAAAAAGGCAAATGACAAAGATTGAGCAATTAACCACTTTACGATAGAACCAGGGTCAGATGCTTCAACTCAAACCTCAGCTTCAACCAGCTACTGAATATTTGAACAGCACTCTATTCAAATATTCGCCAGGACATAGCACCAAAGCCCTGACTGCCGTTGCACAGACTTATATTTCATGTCTCCGATGCTTATAGCGGCGGAGATCTCAGTGATAAATGACAGCGGTATATCATTACAGCCTGTGGGAGATCAGGCTGAGCGTTGCAACTGAGTTCAACATGTGCCACAAATCAGATTGCCGCTGACTGCCGCTGAGATTTTCGCTGCGGCACAGTCAGTGCAGCGGCAAAATCCCTTTGCCCGCAATAAGGAGCCGAGGCTTCGATTTATTCTGCCGCTTCCTTATGGCCTGCCATACTATGTTAACTTGATCATTTCAGAATATACGGACCAGGAGCAATAGGCAATAAAGATGGAATGACACGTTATACGAAACAAATATCAAGTCCCCGGGCCTCATCGACAACACATGGTGGTACATATGTATCCGCAAGAAAGTCACACCCAAAGACAAGCACGCATAAAACATATGAACTACTCAAAGCGGCACATCCATCGTCATCAATACACGGTTTGCCCGGAACGACATGGAAGCCCTCGAAGTCGTTACGGGTGGTGCGCTATCGATGGGCGTCTCCAACGCACTGACGATGCTCGGCAGCGGACCCTCCGAGTTAAACCGCCACGGAAGGTCGACCTCGACGTCCTGATTTGTGGGGTCAGACCGTTGAATGCGCAGAACCAGACTGCTGTTGGACGTCTTCCCAACGGCGAGCACAATGTCTCGAGGAAAGACGCTTGCGAGCTGCGCCGCCGCGGGCATCGTCGATAGATGCTGGCTGAGGTCGAGCGGGACTGCACGCAGGGGCGTGTGTGCGTAAAGCGACGTGCGCAGCGGGTACCCGGTGCTTGCGAGCTGCGATTGGACGTCCAGAGTATAGTACTGCGAGTGCGTGCCGTTATCTTTTCCAGACGCCGCGCGTTGGACAGCCGGCGTGTTTCGCAGCAGGACGCCGTGCAGCGTCGTCGCATTGATCGTCCACGCGGGTATGCCGTTGTGGTACACGGCGGCGACGGCGGTCCCACCCTGAGTCGTGACGAGCTGCGCAAAATCGTGACTCGCGCGGAACGTCAGCCCGTCCCAGGACGTCTGCGGCTCGCGGTCCTCCCAGAAGTACGCTGTCCCGTACTCCAGCGCCGAAGCGGTCTCCCCGTCGGCCGTTTGCATCGGGAACGACGTCACCACGGACCAGCCGCCATTTTGCTGCGGTGCGGCGCCGGTAGTGTTGATGTGGACGAGCGTCTCGCCGCGCACGAGGTCGTACTGCATCAAATATACATTTCCGAAGGCGTCGTCGAGCGAAGCATTGAAGCGCCACCGGATGGGACCATTTTCGAGGAGGTTGGCAGATGCAGCCTCAAGAGGCGAATCAGGAGCAAAGGTGCCCGTACCGCAACCCTGCGAGAAGATGAACTCCATCCCAAACTGATAGAGGTTCCCATCGTCCTGCCATAGCTCAATGCGATTGGCTGCGGCTCCCGGTTGGACATACGACCTGCCGCCAATGGTCAGGTCCTCGATGGCCCAGCCGGAGGCCTGCCCGAGGGTTAGATTGACGGCGCCGTTCCCGAAAAGAAAGGTCGGACTGGTAATCGACCGCGGCGTAAACGGGGGTGTTGGACCGGATGATGGCCGAAGTTGAACGACCATGTATGCCATGGAAAGCATGCCGGGCACTTGGAACAGAAGCTTGCCGTCCCAACTGCGCTGCACAGGCCCGACCGTGTTGTCGACTACAACTTCGTAGGACACCTTTCCCCCGCTTGGGTCGTCCATCTCCACCATCGCCGTGTCAGGCAAATTAAGGCCGAGCTGGTTGAAAACGACCACAGGTACGATGTTTGGCTGCGGGGTCCACGCTGCGACGAGGGAAAGCTGATCCATGGCGGTGTTCATAGCGTCTCTTGCGAGCGCCACCGTCTGGTTAGACATGGATAGCTGCCCCTTCGAGTCCCACACACCTCCCACCTCCGGACTGGGGTGCGGGCAAAGTGAGTTGCCGCAACTCCCGCCGGAGTAGTAGACTTCGTCACACGCCGTTCCAGCGACAAAATCGTGATGAGTTGTGGGGACGAGCAAGTCCCAGCCAGCGCCTATCCTGGCCTGTAGATCTGCCCGCATATCTGGCGTCGTTCCATTATAGATCGTCAAGATGGATGCCAAGACCTCCGCGCCAATGAGCAATCGCGCGGCTTGGTAGTGGTCAATCTTGAGCTGGGGCCGACTCGCAAAGTATCCCGTATAGTAGTTCTCTGCGAACAGCGTGAAATTTCGGAGCGCTATCGGGTTTTCCATGAGAGTGTTGTAGTACTCGGCGAATGTGGCGAGTCGGCCCGTCACGCTGGAGTTTAGTGGGCCAGGAACCCCTGTCCAGTTGTATGGGGCCGTCCCTTTCGGTACAGTGCTGTTGGGGTATTGCCAGTCGCCGCCCTCCGTGGCAAATATAGTACCACCAGGCCAAACACAATCGCTGCATGCCGCCAGGAAACCCTCCATCCCTGCGTGAGCGTTCGTGCTGTTAAAGCCAGAAATGCCGTAGTACGTTTCGGGCATGAAGTGGGTGAGCACGCTCGAGCCATCCCTGCCGGGCCAGTAAAAGCTCGTTCCGTTTCCGCGCACATCCGCAGCTGCTAGTTGCTCTTCGGGACAAAGAGAGGGCTGGGGAGAGCCAGGAATCCGAGAAAGCCCAATGGCTTTCATCCCAAGGGCCTCGACGAGGACCGGAAGCTGGGGAGAGTGCCCAAAGTCGTCAGGCACCCAAACCACGGGGAATATGTTGTCCAGAAGGCCGACGGAGTCGAGATACTCGTGCCCAGTGAGGTAATTGCGGATGAATACCTCACTGTGCGCGACCTGGTTGTCGGGTGAGGTGATCCCTCCGCCAAGCAGGCAGAACTGCTCCGTGTCATTGAAGACAGCCGCTTTTGCTGGATCGTCGTTCAGGTACTGGCGTAAAAATGCGACTTCAGCGTATGAAAATCGGAAGTCGGTATCTTTGCTCTCGAGGATGGTTGCAACGCTTTCCAAGATTCCGTGCACCCCGAAGTTGTTGGATGAGCACGTGTAATAGCCACCGAAAGTCTGCTGCCAGTCGAAATCATTGTGGGACGTGGGACAGACCATCATCGTGGTGGCCAAAGGCGAGGCCACCTGCATGGGAGCTAGGAAGTCCATCTGGCACTGTTCAAGACAATCTTCAGGGTGGGGATTCCGGCGAAACAATTGTCCTTACAATACAAAACTTCGGATTATCTTGCACTATTCCACAACGAAAGCTGCGAGGCACTATTGAGACCGGGAGGTTTAGCGGTATTAGACGAGCAGAAGGTTTGGAATAGATACCTCGCGGCTGTTGTCTTCAGTATGGTATTCACTTTGCACCACGCCGTTGAAGGGTGAGTAAATGAGCCCGACCATTCGTAGACGGACCAGGTGGATACTTATACACAGGCTTCCGAGGTACGGACACCAGGCGAGACACCGTGATCCAGGTTGAGCGAAAGATGGATAGGGACAAGGCACATCCAGGGGAAGATGGACAGTCTGACGCAGGGGGAGATGGAGAGTGTCAAATAGGCGCAGGTTTGGCGGAGGACAACAACGCAGCTTCGATTCCGTCACGCGGCTATCTGTATTGAGTATGGCAAGTGAACAAAGCGAGGGGGGAGTCACTTTCAAAACAATCTAGCGAGGGCTTTCAGATTCTTAAAAAAGTATAAACCCGAAACCGTGAATGGTGGCAGTATGGTCAATCCTGCCGAACTATATCGTCTGGACGTATGGCAGTTTCAGGACGCTGAGCAGCGGCCGCAGATCGGACATGGAGATGGCCAGAACATTGACGAGGTATGTTGTTTGTTAGCCGCTTGACGTGCCAACAGAAATCAAGGACAGAGATCGGCCGGCAAAACTCAATTAGTCCCCTTCACAGTCAACAAACAAGATTGGGGAAGATCAAAGTTTATCCACTCCGGCGGCGAGCGACGTGGTATCCGTGCATAGAGTAAACGTAGATGCGATGAATGGGATGGGCTATGATTATGTGATCCCTTCGGGGGAAGAACGAGTTTCATGAGCCAGAAACTGCACGCTATATCTGCGCAATACAGCGTAAGCTTTTCTAAAAACATTTTCGCATCAGAAGTTGGCTCACAATAGAATTCTCAATTCAAAGGCACAGCGCACATGACAAGCGACTGGGCTATGAGGCTATGGTCCCTTCGGTAAAAGAACGGGTTTTGTGAGCAAGAAACTACATGCTATATCAGTGCAATAGAGTGCAAGCTTTTCTAAAAACAGTTTCGCACCGGAAGTTGCCTGACGATAAAATTCTGAATTCAAAAGCACAGCGCACATGACAAGTAATTTGGCCCTATCGTACGAATGGTTTGCTAGGGAACTGGATAAAAGGCCGTAGCGTGGTGCACGCGTGCGCTCGGGTGTGAGGTTATTTTGTAAGCGTCCGTTCAGGCCGGAGTGCAGAAATGCAGAACGAAGAGTTAAACTGTAGTATCTGAGTACGGAGGAGGTATACAGCCCTCGATCATGGGCTTAGTTTTCACCAACGTGTCTCGGAAGTGAAATTCCGAATGGTTCTCTCTCCAGTTGAGGAGGCGGGCTGGTGGGCTGATGACGGTAAAGGGCAAGAGAGATTGATGGCTGATGACTGTTTCGGCCATCTCCGCTTGATCGCGTTTCCTTGTCCTCCACGACACATGGCATCTACAGAAGCAGTCGATATTCCGACGTTTCCGCTCGAGCTAGAGCGGGAGATATTCACGAGTGCTGCCATTATCACACGGAACCAATCCACACACTTCTTCGGATTGCACACCGCGTCTTCAGTTTGGTAAGGTCCCGAGTGTCGTAGGTGCACTGCAAGTTAAGCGGACATCCGGATCGAGCCCTTCCTCCATAGGACGCTTAAAATGACCTGGAGCACGCACACCGAACTCTCCCCCGCAGTTAGAGTGAAATCAGCAGCCTTCAGACACCACAATGTTCGTGATCTGTTTTGGAATCTTTGTCGTGGGGAAAGGGCCTTCTCTGCACTTGTACTGCGATTCAATATCTCGCCGTGAGATCGCCGAATCCTGGGATGCTTCCTTTTCTTCGCTCGTTGAAGCCCCGGCGTTGCTGTGGTTCGAGGCCGCTCGAATCGATCAGCTTTCACCGACCGAGCCATTCTTTGCCATCCTCACCCATCTCCACATCCATAGCCACAATGATGCCAGCCACAGTGTCAATATTCCCTGGATACGTGCGCTTCCTTCCCTCACGTACCTTTGCATCGAGAACTCGTACATATTGGATCATCCTCGACTCCTGGGCCTTCTTCAAGGATCTAAAGCCTCCCACTTCTCGTGTGTGCATTCATTCACTTCATGCCCCCGGTTCCCCGGATTGACGACTGGGGCGTTTTAGTCCTGCGTCTGGATGTGGATCGGAGGGATCATCACCTTCGGGATCGGGAAGTAGGTACAGCTGAAGGGCGCGATTTGTGGGGCCGCGCAGAGGAGTTTCTGGCGAAAAAGCGGAATGACAGGAGCGTCAGTTCGTCGCGTCTTTCCCTCTGAGTCGTAGGCTACCTAGCAACTTACATTTACTTCATCAGTGACCCAAGTTTGCGAGGAAGAAGTTTTGATATCGAAGCGGAGATTGGCCGCCCTGAGTGCAGCATCTGTAATGATAAAGATCTCAATTCAAATGTCATACGCACACCATACTCAACCTTCCCTAGTTCGCCCCTTTGTAAACATCTCTCGGCATCTGGGGTAGCGCACGGCGGCGACACATCTATTTTCTTCCTCTGGAGCATCTCTACGTTGTGAACGTGAATGTGCAAAGATAAATCATAAGAAAAAGGGTGGATTGAGGCCAGTAGGCCGGGTGCGAGGAGTCGAACCCCGGGCTGCAGCTCAATTATTCAACTTGTCGATAAATTCACATGGTTTAGGGTTACAGTATATTCGAGTCGTCGTCGTCATTTTTTTTTCTAACGGCGCCGTTGGGAGGCCAATCCATCTTCGGGGCTTACGGATTCCAGGAGGCGGAAACAGGTAGAGAGCCGCGGATGACGGCAGTTGAACTCGGCCTGAGCTCGGCCGACTCGGACTTGCGGCCGACAGCCGTTGCTCAGCCACCGAGCCTTGCACGTGCCGATCAAACGACCCATGCCGCTTCACGCCCTTCTCCCTCCTGTGAGCTGCTGGTAGAGTGGCCTCTACGTACCACAGGCCCACATTCCCACCTATGCAGACTTTCAAACCGTTCCTCCACCTGAATCGTCCGCATTCTGTACGGCCAAGATCGACAAGGCCGCTGAGCTCTGGGCGCTGGCGCCGCCGTTGGCGAGTCTCAACCTGGGGAGAGGTAGCTCTCCACACACCTCATGCCAATTTGGGAACATCCGCTGGCGTTTAGATCTGAATGCGGGGTTTATTGACTACGGTGTGTCCCAACATCACTGAATCCGGGAAATTGATATAACATCATAGATAGCTATTACAAAGTGCGCAAGGCTCACAATGTCCGCAATTATTGTGGTCAACATTACGATGTGTTGCATTGAATTATATCTAGGATAGACCATTTAGCAATGTGCACAATCATTGCCAACATTACAATGCCGGCAAGCCATATACTGGGTTATAACAGTGTTATAAGTGGTTGTAAGACGCCGCAAAGCGCGCACACATACAGGATATAGCACCCTTTCACCTTATCCAATACACTTATACAGAAACCAAACTCGGAAATGCGAAACCAGTGCATTGCAAGTCTACGTAAAATGCGACTCAATGGTACTGACCACTGACACCGGAACAAATCATCCCACCCGTCGACGAGACTCAGACCGGTGCGACTCGATATTGAAGGAGGAAGATGAGAGCGAGGTGAGACCGAAGACGGCGAGAGTAGGAGAGCAGCCTCTTGAGTCTTGAAGTCTTGATTTCTGGGTACTTGCGCCGAGTCTTGAAATTTGGAGGGAGACTCTTGAAGGCAGGCAGGTTGACGTCTTGAGGGCCTCAGAAGAACAACAGGCTCTTGATGGTATCTGGCTTGAGGTTTGCGCTCCAAGAGCCATGGCCACGCGCATATCTTGGATTAGGAAGCTTGCTGTCCGCACGGATGGAGGTCGTGAGAGCACTCGCGACTCTGCGGAGGTACAGGGATGATTGTTGTGGAGAAAGGCATCGTGGACGGGAGAGTTGCTGCAAGTCGAAAGGGAGCGGCGAGCAGGGGAGATGGGGGCGAAAGGAAAGAAGAACTGGGCTGAGTTTGAATTTCTTGATCATCTCCGCTCCGCATGCTCGGACGTTGATGCGATCAACAGCTGACGATAAAGGCGGATGAACAACAAACCCGATGATTTCCGAGAGATCCGAAGGGTCGGAGTTTAAATGGACTTGGTGAGAACGAAATTGGCGAGGTGCACCAGTACACACCTATGTAATCTTCGTATGTGCAAGGCTGTATGAACTGGCACTCGGCACTGAAATACAGTCTCTTCACGAACCAGACCCTTTATTTGTGATTATATATGTACGGCGCCCGCCGTTCCTAACCTTGGCCTAACCTGTGAATTGGTGTCGGCTTGGGCACACTCTAAAATCTCCTTATATGCTACCCCATAATTTCTAGGACCTTTGCAAATCTCTTGTAAACTATAGGACTCGTTACAAGTCGTTGCCAACATTGATGACCATCTTACAATAGGTTGCATGGTGTTGCAATGTGCGGATCAGTCTTGCCGAGTGTTGTGATCAACACAACATCAAACAACATTTTCCCGGATTTCCTGATGAATCTCTTTTGTTCTCCATTCCTTTCAAATTGTATTTTCGCCGTGTCCCTTGTCCATTGCTCGCGTTGACTTCTATCCGATTTGCGACTGGATTTGTGTACGTCGTACGGGCACGGATGCACCCGCTACTTTCTAGTACTGGCGCAAGCTTTTAGTTTTCTTGCGCGGGCTTTTCTCGATAACGCTGCAGTCGTGCAGTCGGAGTCGGCGCAATTGGTCGGACACAGACTTGGCCCTCTTTGGATACCATTGTTCTCACTCCCTTCCATCGATGCATGCCCCGCTCCTTCTTTGTATTTGCGCATGCCAACGGACTTGTGGGCCTAGGTCCACAACCCCTACGACACCGATGTCCCCCCGGACAGCCGCTATACCATCGTCAGAGATCCCTGTAGCTCACCGGACCGATGTGAGTTCCTCGTTCCCGAGCATAGCCCCTACCCCTTCCGCACTAGGACTCTTCCCCAAAAGCCCTCGTTCTCCCCTCCACGCTGCTTCATCCTCTCCCACACACCCGCCCTCCCTCTCCGCATGCGCAGCTCACGCTAACTCAGCTCCTTCAACTGAGCCACTCGTTCCCGTCTCCGACAACCGCCAGTGTTCATCAGAGCATCGAGCATCTCGCACCCCACCTTCCTGTCTCCCATCCCCCCGCAGTGCACTGTCACCCGTGCCGCATCCTTCCTTCCTTCTCTTCTGCTCCCTTATTCCGATCCGGCCCATCCTCGCGCGCTGCCCCGTACCCAATCCTTCCTTGCTTCCTCCACTGCTCCCTTACTCCAATCCGTCCCGTCCTCGCGCGTCGCATCCGTCCTTCCTTCCCCCTTGTCCCGCTCTCGCGCACTACTGTGCCGCCTTCTCTCTCTTACTCACTTACCCCAATATATCTCCATCCTCGCCCGCGTCCTCCTCCCTTGCTCCCTTGCTCCCGTCCTCCCCGCCTCCCTCCCTCCCGTCCTCCCCTCCTGCTCTCTCCTTCACCGATCCCTCCCTTTCCCTCCGCGCGCGCTAATGCTCTTCGTAGAATATCGCGTCGCCATGACGACGCCCGCCCACGTGCGTCTTTTCCTTTCCTTCTGCGTTTGCACCCTCTACGACGACAGTAGGGGAGAAGGGGTAGAGAGAGGGGCGAGTGCGGACGGTCCGTCGTGGGCTGGAGGCTGGAGGCTGAGCGCTGGCCCCCGGACGTGCTGGGTAGCCAGCCTCGTGCGCGCGTTTTCTCAGGGCCGGAGAACGACGTCGATGGAGGTGTCAGGAGGAGCACGCGCTGGCTCGCGTTTGCACGGTGGCTTCGCAGTGCGCCGGGCACTAGCAGACGGTATCGCACAGGTGAGCAGCTTTCCTTGCACCCCTCCCTGCCCCCGCCGCCCTCACCTCCACCCTGTCGTTCTTCGTCCCCCTCTCCTACAGAACCTCCGTACACCTTTCCTCGTCCCCCACCCCACTCCTCCCATCCGCGAGCTTACGCCTC
Source organism: Mycena vulgaris (assembly GCA_029204335.1). Lineage (NCBI taxonomy): Eukaryota > Fungi > Basidiomycota > Agaricomycetes > Agaricales > Mycenaceae > Mycena > Mycena vulgaris. The sequence continues at coordinate 13,820 of JARGYA010000470.1, forward strand.
TTCGCAGGCCTATCGCGCGCAAGAGCAACATGTTCATCACCGGGAGATGTGCGGATGTGACGACGGTCCTTCGTCATCTCGTATCTCGTCTCGGGCGCCGGCAGTCGCGGGGGGGGAGTGGAATTGTCAGCGCGGAAGGCGTAGGGTGAGATTGAGAGTGCGGGTGCGGGCGGTGGGATTGAGGGCGTCATCGCACGCGGGGCGGCTCGTGGGGGAGTCTGTCGCCGTTGCGCATATTCTGTGCTGGACATGACAATATCCATTGCCCGCGGGGACGGTGCGGAGCGTGCGACAACGGAGGCGCCTTCCTTCTACGCTCCTGTGTCGCGGCTCGTCTTCGGCGAGTCAGGTGCCCATTGCGCATTGCACGCGTTGTGTGCTGGACATGCCGGCGTCCACTGCGCGCCGTGCTGGCCGCGACGAGGAAGGGCCGCGGTGGTGAGCGAGCTTGCGCGCTGAACCGGACAACATCGGGGGTGTTACCACCCAGGACCCTGCTTAGGCATCCTGCGCGCACACGCGTTGTCGGCGTCTTTTGCGCGTAGCTTATGGGGGCTGGTACCGCATCCGCCCGCGTCGAGATGAGCTGCAGCTGCAACGCGGCGGGCTTGGACACTCCTTACGTGTCGCGTCGCGGTGCTGTGTTCCCTCCTTCGAGGGGACATGCGGTGCACTCGCCGTCCTTCGAGTCTGGCGCGCGTTCTGTGTGCTAGCCATGCCATTGTCCACCGCGTTGATGCGATTGCTTGGGCTGGGACGAGTGCCGGGACAATAGACAGTGTCCGCCGTCGGCCCTCTACACTCTGTGTTCTGGTCTCGCTATAGCGACTGGATGTCGAGCGCGCGTCTCCCACCGCTGTGGATTTTTCCCTTTCTGGCGCATGCTCTCTTAGCTCCTGCCGCCACCCCCCGACGCCATCCCACGCGCCTTGTCTCGCCCCTGCACTGCCCCCACTTTCACTCTCGCTCTCGTCCCACCTCCGATTCGAATTCCGCTCCGAGTCTTTTACCCGTAGATATGCTCATCCCAATATATCTCGTTCCCACGCCCTGCTACGCGCGCATCGCCAGCGCACCCTGCGAGCCTGACACTACCCCATCTCCTTTCTGGGCACAACTGCTGTGATTCCGCCTTCGCACTCGATTGGGATGGAGGAGCGGGAGAGGCGCGTCAGGTCACAGACGCGTGATCTGTGACCTCCGTGCACGGCGAGAAATAAGTAGTATACGTGGGATCGTAGAAGTACGCTTTCTTGTTCAACGCGTTGTGTATTGTGTGACTCGTTTTCAATCTATGCACAGCCTCTTCATCCTCCGGTCCATTCTCGTCATTCTTTGCGCAGCAGCGAGGGTATTGACACGCAGATTCGAAATTTACGGGAGCAGGTCCCGCCGATCAAGGAAATCTGGACGGGGAATGTGATTTGCTGGCCCCATGGGAAAATTCTTTGACGTAGGGACGGAATTCGAAGGTCAGCACACAAGACTAAGTGAGCAGACCGACGACGATGCGGAGAACGAAACGGTCTACAGCTTAGGACACTGCAAAACACAGGGATTTCGGCTGAATCACCAAGCCACAATGGCGCTGAAAGTTAAAAGGACCGCCGGACAGTCAGCATACACGGGGAGAGGGCAACTCAAGCCGTACTTGCGGGGTTCCGCTCCTGCCATTCCAGCGTATTCATCCTCCTTCCGCACAGGAACCTTATGGGCTGAAACGGTCCGATATGCGTACGTGAAGGAGCAAGCGGATCGGGAACACCAAGAGAGTCATGATCATCAAGCAGTGGGGGGGGGGGATAACTAAATTCCGGTGCGTGGGCCCGGGATATCCATGTCGCAGTGAGATGGACGAGATAGTGTGGCCGTTCCACTGTACGACTCATCGGATGGAACAAGTTGGATGATTGCCGGTATGAGGGACCTAGTGGGTAAGATCCACAAACTAAACTAACCGACGAAGATGATGTGAAAGTCCCGGTAGAAAACAAATGACAGCCACGGAAATACTCAGAGCAGTACACAAGCCAGGAATGTTGGCGCTAGGGGGCATGTGAATTGTCCAAGGCCGCCCCGGGTGCGCACTGTGAATAACTGGCCTTCCTCCGGGCGTACCACCCGCCCCGTGTACCCAGGTACAGCACAACCAACGGGCTGGACGATTTTTACGATACGAACGTGAAGGACTCGACGTCCAGCATGCTCGGGAAGCGTCGAGCGCTCCAAGCGGGCTAAAGCCGATCCTGGACAGAGTTAGCCTGCGTTTCCTGCGAGGTGAGCGACGTACCAGTCCACGGAAAGCAGGTGCAATCTGGTCTGTGCTCAGTGCACAGACTCTGCAGGCCCGATGTGTGCACTGCATCCGCAACAAGCCTCAGCACGAGTTTGCTCGAAATGAGTAGGAATATGGAATCCAACCGAAATTATGTGGTGTGGGGGCATATCGCGGAGGCGCAAGGGAAGAGCATCCTGCATTTTTGTAATTGTTCTTTTGTCGCCAGATTTTCATAAACAAGCTGCGCGCTAATCGCTGAATACGAGCGATTGCACGCCCCTCGCGCCAGCGAGATTTGCCAGGGGAGTCCCGATCTTACCAGCAAATCTTGTCCATGCGCGAACAATGTTAGCGAAGTATCGGGGGTGATCCAGAGCATATTTGCGGACATTTTGCTCTGCTTGAGCGAGTAGGTTTGGAGGGAGATCGCCCAAGAGCGATCGAATAAGGATGAACGCATGACCAGAGTTTATTTTTAAAGAGAAGTTGCAGAGGTGCTCCCAGTGGCCTTCGTCAAGCTCCCAGGGTCCAGGCGAGCTAGAAGGGCAGGAGCTTTGAGGTTGACATAGTGCTCGATGGCGAGACGACGGGCATTAGATGAACGTCTAACTACCGGTCCCGTATCCATGTCATCCTCTTCGTCTTCCTCGTGATCTGCGTGACCATAGGGATCCGGATTATTGAACAAAGTGGCTTCGGACGAATTGGGAGCCAACGGAATCGGGTTAAGAAGATCTTGCAGGGTGGGAGCTGGAGTTGAGAGGTTCTGCGACGGTTCAAGGAAGTCACGGGCCAGTCCGAGTAGGCGGTCGTACTGCTTCCTGTCCATGGTTTCGAGCTTGGACGTGGGGCAAAAATTAAAGATATGAGTTCGCTTGAATTTCGGCTCCCGAGCCCCGATTGTCGCTAGCGCGCTCCATGTGTTTCCTGAGCCCCAATTGTGGTTAGCGCGTTCCAATGTGTTTCACACTTGAGGGGTGACCTGGATTATGACGCCGAACATTGATGAGAGCTTTTGTGATAGAAATTGGCACTGAAAATGGACCGAAGCCTGTGAGAATGTCTAGGAAGCTCTCGCGCGCGCCTTCACAAAATTTGCATTATTTTACGCCCGGAATGGGAGGTCCCGGGTAAAAATGTATTTTACATGTAATTTACATGTAATCTTTGGTGTGTAAATTACACAGCCATTCTATACCCAGCCCTAGTGGTGGAGTTTGGGCGGCAGTGAACGGCGGCCTTCGTAGCTAAGCCGAAATCGGAGTGCGACGAGCCGCAAGTCTGCGAATCCATTATTTACAACGTTTGGAGTGAGTTTTAAACCGGGAGACGGCGTTTTGAAACTTGAAATTGAACATCCTACGATCCAGCCAAATGGCCCAAATCAAAGTTGAGGGTAAGGTGAGGGTAAGTCGGTAAGTGTATTCGCGAGTAGAGATCGCGGAGTTTAAAACGGTTTCGGACAGTAAGTGAACGATTGGGCCCAAACACAGAGTCTCAGAGAGATGCAGCGCAAGAGGTTTGTGAGATAGTAACGGAGCCAGTCAAGGGAAGGGACAAAAAACCAGCCAAACGCAAAAGGGAACCTGCAGACATGAGTTTCCTTATGAAAAGCGCTCGCAATTGAAGCAGAAGAACTCAATAACCACCAGAGAAAGAAACCGGTGAGAGTGGGAGACGGTGGGAATGAATGCATTTCGATTATTGTATCTACGTGCCATACCAAAAATGAGTCGATTTTCAAGGGGATAATCAACGCAAAACAGAACTGGCTTTTCAATATGTAGATCCATCTAACGAGGAAGCTATGGCTTATGGCTTCGTTGACTGATCAAAAAACGCCATCACAATCGTGCTAGCGTCGATGGGCGTGGGGCCCTGCCCGGCGGCGATCTCGGAGAAGTCGAGCGTGGTGGAAGCCCAACAGTGTCCTAAAAACCAGGATTCAAGACCAGCGTCAGCAATATGCGATGAGACGCGAAGAAGGAAGGCGGGAGGGATAGTGTATAGTTGAGTTCGAGTCTAGAATATAGGATTAGAGAGGACTCACCCATATCATCGACCTTCCAATGCTGCAACACACCCTCGACGCCGTTGCATTCCCACACGGTGTGGTGGACATCGCCGTTGAAGAGCGTCTCGGTGGTGTTACTCGGGCAGTTATTGCGCAGAGCCCACCAGCTCAGCCTATATCACATACCCACGTCCGCCGTCAGCATCATTCGCAGGAGAATTTCAGTTAGTGAATCCCAGACTCACCAATCAGGAATCGCGGGCTCAGTGCCCCCCTCACCCGGCCCACCCGCGTAATGCACATCGGGATCGCTCCCGCCGTGAATCTCAAGCATCGGAATCGGGCTCCGCGCGGGCGTGCACCCGCCGGTGACGCCGCTGTTGTCCGTGTAGAACGAGCCCGAGCCCGCAGCGAAGGCGGCGAACTGCCCGCCGACCTCGCTGCAGGCGATGGTGTTCACGAAGCCGCCGCCGATGGAGAGGCTGCATCGCGTTAGTTGAATGTGAAGATGAGAGGAAGAAGGTAGGAGCGGACGATGCAAGAGAGGAGAGGACGACGCAAGAGAGGAGAGGACGACGCAAGAGAGGATAGGACGACGCACCCAGTGGCGTAGATACGGCTATTGTCAATACACCACCCTGCGCGGATTTCGTCCAGGAGGTCAGACACGAAGCCCAGATCCTCGGGAACTGTGGCCTCGGAGTAGTTGGCACCCGCCCATGCACCCTAGTAAGCCCTCAGTTCACCGAAGGATATTGCGCGGCCTAGACACTCACTCCAACTCCATTCGGGTATACCATGATTTTCTGCTCTCCGATTTAGCTATGACCATTTAGACATTGAAAGGATAAAAGTCACATCAGCGCTGTATTTGCTCCCACTCAGCCCCGTATCAGCCTCGAAGAAGAATCCGATGCTACTCGAGCCGTGGAAACCCAAGACAAGTGGGTAGGGCTTCGTCTCACTGTAATTGCTCGGAAGGTGAATCGAATACGAGCGATCGCGTCCACCGCTCGTCAAGCTATGGTACTGCGTGATGCCGTTGAACCAGTGGGTTGTACCGCAGCCTGCCGTTCCACCAGCGGCGGTAGCACGCTGGGCGATGTCGATTGTGGCTGCGACTGCTAGTGTGGTTGAAACCAAGAACGTCGCAGCGGCGGCGCGAAGGTAATGTGCGCCCATGATGGGGAGAGTCTGAAGCGAGTGGAAAGACGGTCCAAGGGCGCAGACAGAGAATCAAGGGGAATAGACTCTTGCGATCCACACGCCTCGCCTTTTTGTAGTGCAGCCTTTTGACAGAACCACGCGTCCGAGACGTTTCGTGCGTGGATGCGAGAAGCACTAGTGGGGTCACAGACGCGTTGGATGTCGCGGTTCTTGTATGGCTGGGAGCCGGTCAAGGCGGTAGCGAGGTGAACCTTGTGGAGATCATCACAGTGCATGGTCTGTGGGCCGGCCATCAGAAAAGTCGGCTAAAGCTGACTGTCAAAACAGAACCAAATTTTGCTCTCTTGTCTCTCAACCACTAGGCTCGTCCCCAGCCGGCTACGCCATAAACAGATGTATACACATCACTCGTGGAACTCGCATCAAGCGCAAATCAAGCGTAGCCAGCTGGGCCCCCTCGGCGCTAGGAATTCCGTCATGCCCCACGCCAGCTAGGGCTGCCGCCCGTTGCAATTGCCGTCGCGACGGTTCGATGGCACCCGTCGAACGGGTGCCGTGCCCGTCCCGTCGACCATTTTTTTCCTCAAGCAACGGCCCGTCAAACGACGGCCGCGACGGCCGTTTCAACGGGTCATATAATTCTACCTTCAAACTGACACTTTCCGTCATTATTTAATCCACAGAGACTTCCATCTTGGATGGGATACATTTTCCTGCTCGCCTTACGTTTTTGCTGGCTCCAAACAGACAGTTATATCGCTTGTGTTGGGTACTCGGCAACTCCCGATCATGATTGCCGACGTGCACCTCAAGGTTTGGGTCGGTTTCTCTAGCTGGAAGCATAAAACATCAGGGTGGGCATGTAGGAGTTAAACTCATGACATTGCAGTCCTAATCCAGATTTTATTAGGGTCAAAAGGCAAGCTAAAGTTTAAATTACCGCCCTACCCGTCGAGACGGCCGTGACGGCCGTCCCATCGCCCGTCCCGTCCCGTCAAGGCTTCGGGAAGGAAAAAAACGGCCGTCGAATCTACGGCCGTTACCGTCACGGTTACGGGTGGCAGCCCTAACGCCAGCACCAACCTGGCCCGATGAGAGGCGATCCCATCCCCAGAGCCGGTTGAACCTCGACGTGCGGAATCCGCCACAGACCCCTTCCCCATTCTCCGCCACACACACGAACTTGGGCGGGGCGTCAGACGCATACTCGCCGACGCCGAGCTCGCCTGGGAGCAGCTCCGCGCACGGGCACGGGGAGGGTGCGCGTCGACCATGGCGGCGCAGATGGGGGCGCTGCGCGCACAGGTAGCTCGCCTGGAGGGTGAAAGGCGCGAGGAGCTCCCGCCGGCGTATGATTGAATGGATGTAGTTTGTATTGGGATATGTATGTATTTTCGACAGAACGTGCACATTCGTTTCTAATTTCAACAGCGCTTAGACTCTTTGACGAATCGGAATATCTCCTGCCTCGGGGAGTTTCGAGCCGACGATATGTTTATTTTGGATACATTCCCCACTGCTGGGTTTCGTGAGATGAGGTTGTGAGTCCATATCGTGTATTTTCATCACTTTTTGTGCGTTCGATAGACTACAGGTGAAGAGCCGATCCACAGGTTTTGTGGGGCGTGCCGTTGGATGGAAAAGGAAAGGCCAAGGGCCTGGATCATGAACTTTGAAGGAGAAGGCAATGGGAAGACCAAGAAGTGACAGTCAGAGGAAGACAGAGCAAATCCTGGCCCACTGGTTGACGATGTGGAAAATTTGGAGGCGGTGGCAGGAGGCAAGGATGAGTTGGTTGCCCTTCGGCAATCAATGAATCAGGAGTGTATCAACGAAGCCTGAATTTATCCGGCAGACCGCAGTTCGCAGTTCGAGAAATCTCTTGTCGCCGGCGCGGTAAGAGGTGTTCCTACCTTTCAGAAATGTTCGCAGCTCTTGAGCCAGCGTCCGAATTATAAACCGACAGCTCACAATTGCGGCACAGTAGGAATACGTACGTGGACAGGAATGCACCATGAATGAAGTAACTCAGTCCGTCCTCGTTTTAAGTCAGTGCTGAGCATTGGGTAGACTACCTCGCCGAACGAAGCGCCGGACTGTCCACCGAGAAGTTCTGAGCTACGTATTCTTAGTTCCTTTGTGAGGACCTCGTCCTCGACGGGACGCCCAACCACCGGCATGAGAGCTCCGACGTGCCACCGGAGTATGCAGAGGTTGACGTCAAGTTGGATGCTAACGGGGAAACATTCGACTGCGTGATGGTGGCGAGGATGGTCGGCACAGGCTTGTCTTCCAGCGGCGATTTTGAGCTATCTCCCCCCGGGGAAGACGACATGGTGCATCCTGTTGCGGGATGGTGGAATTCGCCAAGAAGGAGAAGGCGGTGGACGAGAGGGAGGAGCTGGAAGAGTTGATGAATGCGTTGAGGTCTGATCTTCCGGAATGAGAGGTGACTGCGCGGCATGGCAGCCAGTGACTCTACAGAGAACTCCTGACTGTCCATGTAATATACCATTCTCTCCATGCTCAGGAATTGTCGTTTTCCAGCGTCTCGACTGCCCCTCACTTGTTCACAGTCGCTTTAATGCGAGGTCCCAATGAAAACATGAATCGCAGAAAGAACACATGACTTGTACACAACGTAACAGCCCCCTCAAAAGTCCTGTCTGTAAACAGCTTCAACAAAGGAACGCGTCTCGGAGAGAAGTGGCTTACCATCAGGAGGGAGACCGGACATGGATGGCTCACACAGTCTGAATCACTGGTGGTGGCTGGCACTGGGACCAGAACGGATTGAGCGCCTGGCAGGTGCTGCCCTCGCAGCAGTCCGGGGCCCACCAGAACGGCGACGTGCATGAGCCCCAGAGGGCTGTGCACTGGGACCCACGGGGGTCAGCACATTCCAGACGCACAGGATAGAGGTACTCGGCATTCACGGTTGCTTGACGAGCGACGGGAGATGCGCTGGTGGACGCTACGACGGCCGCGGAAACGAAGAGAAACAGGGAATTGAAGGAGACCATGATATGATATTCGCCGCTTCCGAGTCGGCGGACAAGCGCACTCGAGTCTGGTTTTATAGATCCGCGCGAGCGAGGCCTAACATCCGTGGTGCCTCCAGCGCAACAATGGGCCGAGGAACGTCAGGAGCCTAGGATTCTTGCGAGAAGGAATACTGTTTTTTCAACACGTCGCCTCCGGAATTTCTCCAGACCGGGAATGCGCCGGCGCCCCACCCTCATTCCGCTCTCTACAGCTGGTTATGATTTCTCCTTGATTTCTCCTCCGCTCGATGATTCTCGCGAGGTTCTCAATCTATGTGGACCTCCTCAAGAATCTGCGATCTGTGCTCTGCGAATACTCTGTTCGCCTCCCGTTCCGTCCGTCAGAATAGTACTTTGTCCCGACACTCTGGCAAACTGGCCCCTGAGTCATGCTGTAATGAATATTGGACGTCAACCTTCTGCCACTAACGAGTATCTCTCAATATTTTAATTTACAAAATCGACAGGGGAGCGGATTCAACGAGTAACTGGTAAGGACTATTCATGCCTCCGGTCTTACGTGTGCTCACTGCGCCTAGAATTATCGTCGATAATGAAGTAACTGCAATGGAAATCACTAGAGCTATTCCATCGTCAGATCTCGCGGAATTTTATATTCGTGTCGGGTCCCAATTATCCTTCGCAAGGACGGGATCTAAGTGTATGTGATATCAGTTGAGACATGTATCCAGTCGCTCCGGGTCTCCGCACTTCTGGGCTTGTGGATAAGATCCCGGAGCTTGCCGTCACAGATCAAGTCATTTCGGCCAACACGCGCCGTAAGTGATAATTGGTTTTCTATACAAAGTACGGAGATGCACCATCATGTGGCAATTGAATCGAGGACAATCACCGACGTTAACGAGATGATTTACCTCCGCTCACGGAGTTTGAAGCAGCAGAGTCCTCTTGAACGGTCAGTGTTCATCGAAACCATCCCATAATTCAAACCTCACGTGGCTGGCTGAATGTGATGACGTGGGAAGGGTACCATGGACAAGCAGCGCGATTTTAAATGAAGCAACCTAGGACAACCTTCCCGGCCAAGCTTTGACCAGGCTCTAGAGCAGATCATCTTCTTGGCGAACGGCGCCTATCAGCGCTGATTAATAACTGACAAAGATCCCGCAGATCCCCGCATGTGTGGGATTTTCGTCTCCATGTGAACACCCGAACCGCCGAGCGCTTAAACGACTCTTACCAGCCTACTCTCTTTTATCGCTCCCGGAGGGACCGGCGCCCATGGATTCAGCCCGCTCGTTGCATCGCCGCGATGCTGTCGGTGAGTAACTTATGCCAGCCGCTGGCGCTCTCTCCTTTCTCATTGCAACATGCACACGCGCAGCCGACGCCCAGACGCAGTGTGCCGACTCCAGCTACACGCAGGACTCGTGCTACCCAATAGCTCTGACGAAGTTTGTCCAGGGCGAAGATGCGTCGTTCGTGTGTACGCCGCGCCTTCTTCGACGACAATCCTTCCTGATTAGGCGTGTAGGGAACCCCCACCTGGCCAATTTCAATAAAACAAACCGCGTCGACCTCACGATCTACGCCGGGACGGGCGGGTTCGACGGCTCCATCGGCCAGGAGAATATCATCTTGCGCTACTCGAACCTGACGAACCCGACCTCCGGCGCGGGGCTCCTCAACGTGAAGGTGAACGACAGCTTCTGGGGCGACACGGGCGCGATTTGGGCGGGAAACGTCAGCTACCCGTTCTTCTGGACGCTGTGGGGCTCAGACCAAACGGATACGTTTACCGTTGGGCGGCAGCCGTTTTTCGCGGCCATCCGTGCGTGCTTCCCTTCCTCTCGAAAGAAGGATGTGCTGGAGCTGACTGACGGAGATAGAGACGGCGTTGCCCGATTCAATCCTTGCGACGATGCGCAGTACGCAGGCCGCTCCGAGTAGCTCGAGTGCCGGCACGGGCAGCAGTACCAGTAGCGTCACGGGGAGTATCACCGCGATACCCACCGGTCCCACGGCTGCACCATCCAAGAGCACGTCCTCCTCTCGCACAGCGATCATCGCTGGGGTGGTCAGCTCGCTCGTTGGAGTAATCCTCCTACTCTCGCTTTTCTTCCTCCTGCGCCGTCGCCGGCTCGCACAGAGACGTGCTGCTGCCGAGACCCACCGTACGTTCCCCTACTCTCATTCTCAGCTGGTAAAAAACCCTCATACCGTCCGCGTATTCCAGCCGACCCCGACCCCATCCCCATCCTGGCCCCCACGCCCTACACTTACGAAAAGTCGCCCCTCCCCCTCGCCCCCCTCCGCTCACCCGCGCTCTCCAAATCAGCGCTCGACCTCGAGATGCGGCTCGCGCACCAGCAGCTCCGCGAGCTTCAGTACGCACACCCCGAGCTCGCGGCCAGCCCAACGGGTGCCACTGCGGCGTCGGACTCGAGCGAGAACGACGAGCTGCGGCGGCGGATTGCGATGCTGACGGATGAGGTGGAGCGCCTGCGGGGGATGGGGGCGGAGGCGCCGCCGGCGTATTCGATGCAGGATAGCTAAGGTGTTTGGATTGTGGATGGACGCATGCTCAGTTTTATACGGCGAAGATGAGACTTTCTTTTAACCCGACGTTGAGCTGCTCAGAGCAGTACCCAGTCTGCGTCATCCCTCCGCCTCGGTCTGGTTTGAAGCGAGTTGTCAAGTTCCACCACGACTTCGCGAGCGGGACGGTATCGAAATCTACTGGAAGATCCTCGAATGCCGCACTAAATATTACAGTCCTTCAGAAAGCTTGCAGCTCGTCCTCGAGTCTGCACTCCGTCGACGCTCAGCACATGTTGGGGACTCTCGCAGTGAATCTCCGCACAATGTCGCATTTGAGAGACCTAGCCTCCATCCTCCGTCTACTTCTACTTCTCGTGCGCTTTAGATTACGGAATACTCCACGCAGTACCCGCGGACTACAGCGCGAGACTACACTGGTCCACCGCCGGATAGTGCGCGGATAGGCCGAATTGTGGCGCGCCTCGTCTTTAATAGCTGCCAATGACGAGATAGCAATGTATCGTCCGTTTCAGCGCCGGACGATATCCCATTCACCCCATCCTACGATATCTCATCTCGCGGCCCTATCACGGCGGACAATAGCTTGTCCTTTGCAAATTTGGGGCAGCGTGTCCTTACGCACGCCTTGATCATGTCCTTTTACTAAATCCGGGCGCTTTGGTCTTTCGGGCTTTCCCGCGACCACGCCTCTGCCTCGTGTTGCAAGAAAGAAGTTCGGTGTTATTAATGTGTAAAAAAATAAAGTAAATGTACAGTTAGCTACACCACTCTAAGTGGCCATAGATTTTCGTCGATTGAAAGCCAAAGCAGTAAGTAAGAAGTAAGAAAAAATATAGTGTATTAGATGTCGTCGTCCATCGCCTCGGCGAATTGCGCCATGTTGGCAGCCTCGGCCTCGGCATTTTCGTCGTTCTCTTCTCCCTCAGCATAGGCGTCGCTGTAGTCACCCATATCATCATCCTGCTCGGCCGCGTTATCGAGGAAGTCGCCACGCTGCCCGCTTCGGACGAGCCTGACTCTTCGTCGCTGTCCTCGCTGCCAACGTCGTCCCCCTCGCCTTCATCCTCGTCTCCATCCCCCTCGCCTTCATCATCCGCCTCATCGCCCTCGGCCTCGTCGAAATCGAGGTCATACTGTGCCCGGACGTCAAGGACAAGGTGAGGATCGCGCCAGCTTTGTCCTTGTCAAAGAGATTGATGTGATATCAAGATTAGATCCTTGATTCGCGAACCGTCCACCTTGTACTTTAATTTGTCTCGAAAGGTCAGTTCATTGCCGTGGGTGTACGGCGAGATTCAAACGTTTGAAGCCTGGCGTATCTACAGGGACAACTGCGATAATACACGTGAGGTACGCTATTTACACGCTGAAATCAGCAAGCTAATCTATCTACAGGTAATACTACAATATGCTACAGGTTTTTTCCAAGAAAGTAAGGAGCGTGTCGACTATTGGTAAGCGTAGCGGTGGTTAGCCGACGCGTCGGCAAGAAGCGCCTGCTTACAAACCAAATCTGGCGCCTTTGATCGGCGCTTTGCGAGCACGAGGACTTATGTCTTAACTTTTCACTTATCCTTATTCCCTTTACTTCAGTCTTGCGCTCAGCTATCTCCCTTGTAGCAAGCAAATACAATTCTATTTAATTAATACAAAGCCTCTTTGAATTAAGTCCTTAGCGCTTTGTCGCGAGGCCGCAGCGTGGTCGCGGGAAATCCCGAAAGGCCAAAGCGGCCGGAGTTAGGAAAAGGACGTCGTCGAGGCGTGCGCAAGGACGCGCTGCCCCAGATTGGAAAAGGATAAACGATTGTCCGCCGTGTATAAGTTAGCCGAAGTGCGGGCTAAGTTTGCAGGTACCAAAGTGCAATGCACTTCAGCCAATCAATCGTCCTCACTCTTCTCATAGGCACCGTTCCCGCCAATGCAACCTGCGACAACCAAGAGGATTGCGCCGGCCGCTGGGAAGTATGCTATTCAACTATGGGAAGATCCCCATGAAGCCGCGTGGCGATGGGAGCCTTCGGTGTATCGCCGCCGAAGAGTCTAGATACCTAATGGTTAGCGATAGTTCGTAAGATTTGGCCTTGTACTGTGCGGCGTCGGAAGCCAAACATAAATAGACCCTTGTTACCCTTGGCGCTCTGCGCTGCGCTGAGATCGAAAGCAGTCTATCATTTCTGTGAAGAGCGCTGAGCTCGGGATTTAATGCAAGGCATGAGGGCAGTTGCGGCGTCGCGTCAATTCACGTCGTATCGGATATATATCCTGCGGTTGAACATCACCGGAAGCGCCTTCATTGGTTGAACTTCATTTCCTTGGACGTGTGTTGGTCTCCCTCGAATCTCCACCCCGCAGCGTGAAAAATTGCCCCGCCCGCTGCTGGAGAAAGGAGCAGAAGCGTTTAACCCAACTGATCACTCTTCCGCATGGACCAGCAAAGTTGAGCCTCTCGATATTCTACAGCAGTGGCACAGCACGGGATTCGCCATCACGGTCAAGAACAGTCTAATTATCCTCTCACTGCTATGACGTCTTTGGACTCAACAGTTTTCAGGCTGTGTTGAACTAGCGGTGTACATACATATAGCGCAGTCGAAGGGTTCCCACGAATTGATCCGTCGGGATCAGCGCATGAGAGCACTGCCACCACTCATCCCGACGGGCAGCTAGCCTGCAACGTATGCATGTAGGTATGTCAATGCAGAGGATTATCGGTGTACGTACACGTAGCTCCCACAAAAATATCTGGATGATCACAGCCGCCGGGGGCGAGGTACCTGAGGTTTCGACATGCCCGTGCGCATTTATTTATTTCCCGCGGGCTTGATTTGCGATGTTCCCGGAAACACTACTCACGGATCTACGATCGCCGGGAAATCGAGATCCTGAAGAGGCCATTGCGCAAGGTATTTCCTCGTACGAATTGTAATATGCCACAGTCATCGGACGTTGAGCTCCCTGCGTGGATATCGGTAATTATTTGATAGGGGAATTTCTGTATCGCCCCGCAGAGGTGATGAAATATCGAGCCAGCGAATATCGACAATGGCCCACCCGGAGTTGCAGGGAAAATTGCTGTGCGGTGAAATCCACGCACAATTAAATTATTTGGAGCTGGCTGGTCAGGCTAGACATACCCGCCGTCGGATCGACCACAAGCGCTCAAGAAATTGCCTCAATACCGCACGATATCGTCCGACAAAGTTAGATGGCTGATTAGGTAGTCAAAATTCAGGCGGGGAGTCCCCAATCGAGCGAGAATTAACATATTGCAGTGCGATGACTCACTTCCCGACCCTACCGATTGGGGATATTAGCCACGCGACGAGATTAAGTCCGCGAGGTACAACTTCCTTGAACTATCGGCCACCGAGCGGCGATATTCAATGGATTAGTGGGCTGCAATGACTGAGTTCGAGTTTCGACCCGAGGTCCACGGGAAGATAGCCGCCACAAATATCGGGTCACCTCGAGGTGGTGCGTGAAACGGTGGAGAATTGAATGCCTCGGAGAATAATTTCAGCGACTTTCCCAGGCTCCCATTACCCCGCTTAACCGAATGGACACCTACTGTCCTGGCGATGTCTTGAGATACCCAATTTCAGGTTGACGTCCTCGGAGGTAAAAAACAGCTCTCAATATGAACTCAACTTGAAGACGACTGCGCAATGTAGGTGCGTAGTTGGTGCTGCGGAGAGGCTGGGTCGTGAGGGACGGCCCTCGAAGTGTCCGACGTCAACCCGATAAATACTGTCTCGGCTGCCTCGCACCGCACGACGCGTTGAAGATGAATATGACAGAATCGAGGCCAGCGGATGCTGGCAGTCCGACGGATAAGATTTCAACTCCGGCAGGCTGCACGGATCAGGCCCCGGCTGTGGCCGGATGATGCTATTTTGCTGACGTGTGGCGGCCCACTAATATAATGCCGTCACCTCTTTGCGCAGAACCACAGCCTTGACTCCTCCCGCGCACTCTTCGCAAGTCGTTTCAAACGCGATTGCCATCGGTTAGAATCCACGCCCGAAGGAATATAAGTATCGCAACTCGTCATGTCCATTTTTACTACCCAGGAATGACAGATTCCGGCGCAGGGTACGGCGAGTCCTCGTCGCTGAATCCGATTCAGAGAGGCCCAAAGGCATGCACTAACTGCAGGTATATGACGCTTTAATCTTGCTCTGATCTGAATCTGATTGATCTAACAGGCGACGAAAAATTGTGCGTTCACAGCTAGCTTCAATTTGGATGTTCAATGGTGACTTTCTTCCTTCAGAAATGCGACAATGCTCGACCGATTTGTAACCAATGTCGTCTGCGTCCACCGAGATCCAGGGAACCCTGTGATTATCCACGACCAGAGGGTCTCGCGACCCACGAATCCCCGACGCAGATGCTCGAGACAATCCAGGCATTACGGGCCCGGATCGAGGAACTCGAGTATATTACTCCTCCTGACCCGTCAAGGGTGTATCTTGACCCAGTGTACGGTTCGCGAAGGCCTACCCCCGACATCCTTGGTGCGATTCAATCCCGCTCTCTCGAGACGTCTGATTCCAAGTCATTAATGTAGCAGACTTTGGTGCACTGAATTTGACAACTCGCAGATCCAATCCGATGGACATGCCGGTATTCTTTCACATTTCCTGACTTACAGGATGGCACTCAGATTTTTTAGGAACCTCCGCCCACTCTCATCTCCAACCTGTGAGTTTTTCTCCATCTTCACTCGGAGCTCGATTTAATCTCTTTCAATTAGCGTCGACAGTTTCCTGGCAACATTCGCGGATGGTGGATATTTCTTCATGGATCCGTTTCGATTTCGGGCGTCCGCACTGCTGCCGTTACCCTTCGGGCACCGAGATCGTCCCTCGCCTTCCCTCTTAAGCGCAGTCTACCTCTGGGGCAGTGTCCTATCTCACGTCAGTCCACATGATCCGTACACCCCGGATGCCTTCCTCCTCTGTGTCTTGCAAAATATATCGCAGGATCTCAGCGGTATTGGCGGGAATCCACAGCTAGCACTCGACACCATTCAAGCTGAGGTGCTCCTCTCGTTTTACTACCTCCATACTGCGTGCCCGGTGCAGGGACGCTATCACGCGTCCGTGGCGGCGTCTATCGCGATAGGCGCAGATCTCCACTTAATTCGGTCTCCTCAACAGCAAACGCGCTTTCCACCGTTCGTGCTGAGTTCTCCCATCCTTCCACGACCGGTGAATGCTGCGGAGGAAGGGGTGCGCATTAACGCGTTCTGGGCAGTGGTAATCATAAATAACTACTGGGTCGGCGCCGAAGGATCCCCATGTGCCATTCCCTATGGCATTTCACTCGACACCCCGTGGCCGGGCAGCCCTGCGGTAGTACATCCCATAATTATATTCTTTGCACAATGTCTAACTGTGTGCAGGGTGGTGGGACAGTCACTAAGTTCCTCAATGGCAATGACACTAACGGCTCCTCTCTCGTGGCCCTCCTAGCCAAAGCCTCGATCCTCCTTGAACGCATCATCTCATTTTCTGACCGTAATCTTGGTGCGTAGTTCGTATTTCTCACCGTCCGATTTTCACCTGAAGCACAGGACCGCCGGACCCCACCGCACTCACGTCACTGGACCGTCGTCTGTATACCTTCCAAACGACACTCCCCCGCCTCCCCGGCACGCAGACGCTCGTGCTGACGCACGCCCTTGTCGATCTCGCGATCCTGCGCCTCCACGCACCCTACGCGCGAGGCGGCGCACCCGCGCGCGCCAAATGCATCGCCGCCGCATCCCGCGTCGTAGCCGGCCTCGGCGCGACGAACATGCTCGATGGAGCGCACAAGACGGATCCCATGCTCGGCGTATGTCTTTGGCACACCCTCACATGCATTCCCTCAAACTCTGCATTTTTAGCCGGTCTACGCCGCCGTTGCGAGCTTTTACATGAACGAGATCGCCGCGCTAGTGAACCAGCCGACATCAGGCAGCCCGCGTACGCAGGCGCAGGCGCGTGAGCTCGAGGAGCGCCTGGGAAGCGTGATGAGCGCGATGGCATCGCTCGCGGCGTATAGCCCTATTATCGGTGCGCCCCTACCCCGTCCGCTGAATTGGGATTTTAATGAACTGACGGGTGCATCCGAGGATAGACCGCTGCTTCATCGATATGCGGGCTGCCTACACTGCGATGGTGGGGTCGGGCTAGTGTATTTGCTTCCGTGCCGCGGCATGTAGATTATTTCTGTGGCTCGACGGATCTGCCGTATTCTGGATTTCGTACTGTATCGTGGATTGTAATTTAGCTTTGACTCCCCTAGTTCAATGGTTCTGAGTCATTCGGATTCATGATAATGGGGAGAGAAAAGTGATTAATCATGAATTGAAAAGTCAACTCAGTTAACTCCGAGGGATGTTGTGACGGAAGCGTGAGTTCACGAGTTCCGACACACTTGGGATTGGGGAAATCGACCACAGAGACTGTTTTAAGTAGTAAATTGACCGAAGAATCGTAACTACAGGTACAGGCTTTATATTGACGAGGGGGTGGCGGTGCTAAAAATGATGGAATTAAAGACTAGGGAGCGTCGACTACGTCGACAGAGACCTTGCTTGACAAAGACTTTACTTTTTATGCACATACAAATAGATGTAACTAAATCAAGAAAATGCGCCGAATTCGCAATGACTTTACGTCTATGTGGACATTGGGACACCGCCGACCGGTGGCTTGAGCCTTTTCAATCTGTACGTCGTGCTGTCAAGGAGCTCGGGTCGGGATACGATTCGGCTTTTGCGGGATTTGGACGACAAAATGTTCAAACAGGGGCATGAGCCAGAATTGCTCGCAGAGGACGATAGATTGGAGCGGCTGAACGAAGACACAAGCCAGTGGTGGGCAAGGATGCATAGAAGAGAACTCGAATTCGAAAGCGCGGAGTAGAGATTAGATAGTGATGATTACATCATAATCGGGAGATTGCGGATCAATGGGTGGGACAAGATTAGAGCTAATTATGAAGGTGGAGAGACCTTGACAAGCAAGGTAATCGGCCCGGCAACGACGGAGACTGAGGGAAAGGAATGGAGTCGGCGCTCCATGGGATACGCGTCAAGTGTGTGAACTAGAGAATAAACGAGACATTAGTAAGGAGTGGAGGCGGAGAAAAAGGAAAAGGAAAGCAATTGATGGGGGGTTCGTTACAGAGTGTGATTCAAGCTTTAGCCCCTGCCTACAGAGACTGAACTGAAGGTCGCTCTCTATCAATTTATCTGAGAATAACGCACGCAGATGGAAAGGATAACCGAAAGTCCTCTTTCTTCGAGAACTTGCAGTTCGGAAGGACCATTTTTCTCCCACGCGGCGCCCATACAAAGTGAATATGGGGTGTGTTTTCCGTCGATGTAACAGAGAAAGCCACGAGGGAAGGAGGCAAACGGCCGGAAATTCCCAGAAATTCCCAGAAATTCGGTCAGCCTGAGCGCGCCAGCGATCAGAGCGGGAAGCATGGTCTTGCGCAAAGCGACGGGTGGTCTTTAAGTGTTATCTATGGATGCTTGGCTTCTTGCCACTGGCCAGTGGAGGAGCGAGCGAGACGCCCAAGAGGCGCCAGCAAAGATCATAGATGGTGGAGAGCATTCAGATCATTCCGTGATCGGCCGATCAATGGGCCACGTGTATCGGACCTGTCGGCCTTTGACCTGCCAGTTTATATTCAACTTTATATTGAAGATAAGTCTCAGTTCTGCCTGAGATCGCCGAATCCTCTTAATGAAAAGGCAGTAATCCGACAAAGTGCGCATTTCCAGCTTAATGTGATATTTCACGCGGCTCTCGTCGGAGTTGCTATATTCCTTTGCGAGGGGACTGCCTGCACATTTATCAATGACCGCAAGCAAGAAGCGGTTACTTACCTTGCACTCGTAAACCCTCTTGAGTTTAAAACGAGTGACGCAGCTCCATTGGATTTAATTCCAAAGGTTATCATTTGATAATACATCTACATGACGGGTATGAAGGTTAAGCTGGGTACGATAGAGACGGAAGCAAGGCCCATCCGAAATTCGAACGACGAGACATGTACATGACGGGTATGAAATCGAAACCGTACAATGGGTATAGGGATACCAGCACGTCCAGATTCAATTGCTGTCCTCATCATGAGTCCGAATCCTCATCGTCATCCGATCGCAGCCCCGCCTCGACAAGCGCCGCTTCGTACGGCGAGACGACCCCCAACTTGAGCGCGCCCGGCACGTCGCGCTCCACCGCAAATTCCATCACCATGTCGTGGATCAGGGGGTTTATCCTGCGCCACAACACTGTCAGCATGTGTCTCGGAAGAGCGGGACAATGGAATGGGACGCACTTGGCGTAGTGCGTGATATTCGCCCACTGCACCGCCTCGGGAATGTCGAGCATGCGCGCGTCAGCGCCGACCGCACGAAGCGCGCGCAGGAGGGCCTCCGTACCCGCGCGAGGGTATGCAATGTCCGCGCCACAGTGCACGAGCTGCACGGGGCACGCGATGCCGCGGAGCGTCGGGGGCGCGCGGGCGGTGAAGAACGCGACGGAGATGGTGTGGTATTCTGTGAGCTTTGGTGGTGCCCAGTTGCGCAGGGCCCCTTCTAGGACATGTTTCACCAGACTGCGCCAGGGGTCAGTCAAAATGCGACAAAGGGAGCGGAAAGGGGCGCACGCGGACAGGGTGGGGGTCTGCATGTTGTTGACGCCGAGCTGGAGGGCGCCGCAGACGGCGTCGAGGAGAGCGGACTCGTCCGTCTCGGGGTTGGCGCCGGAGCCGAAGCCCGCTTCCCAGTAGTCGTAGATCTCCTGCCGACCCTCTGCGACGTCCGCGGGCTGCGGTGATATCAGATGGGGGTAAATTTAAATTAAAGGAAATCGGCCGCACCTCCTCGAGTGCGGGCGGTGAGATGAGCGAAAGGGAGATGACTCGCTGCGGCCAGATGGCGGCGAGCTCGAGAGCGATAAGCGACCCCAGATTGACGCCTACGAGGTGGACCGGGGGAAGGTGCAATGCTTCCTGAAAGGCGTGGAATAATACAAATATAGGCGGACGCAAAAGAGTAGAGCGGCACATACAAGGAACTTCACGACGTCGTCGACAGCCTCAGGGACGCCGTATGTGGTCTTCACCACTCCCACCGAGTCGCCGTGCCCGCGCAGATCCAGCGCTACGAGGTTAAATCGGCGCAGGCGCGGGTCAGCGAATTGGTCTACACATCCAAATTCGGATATCCATATGAATGGTAGTCTGAGTACGCACGATGCAAGGACACCTGGCCCACGTAGAGCGGATGGAGGAGCACAACGGTGGGGAGCGCGGGATCGATGGCTTTGGCGGAGGAATTGGTGGGCGTGGAGATGGTGTACGCGACGCTCAAAGGACCGCCAGTGCTGGTGATGGAGATGTGCGGCATAGCGTGTAGAATGTATGGGAGGGGAGGAAAGAGACTGATGCCTCGCGGTCCTTGCGCGGTCCTTAGATTTTCCAAGTGAGAGGAGACATGCTGACTGGAAGGGGTACGTCACCTAGCAACTCCGGCAGGAATTTGAAGATCGGAGGAGGGTTCGTACAATTGTCACCTGCTGAGCCACGATCGGGCATTTCGGATCGAGCAGGATCGAGCGGATCGAGCCAAGTTCTCGAAATTAATGAGACGATCGGGGTCTTTTTTTCTCCGCTTCCAAAATGGAAGATTTGCTCACCCAGAAAAAATTCAATGGGGGATTACACAGTGAGGCAGAATCATAACGATGACGATCGGATGCCCTGAGAAAGCAACCGCCGTCGGGAATCGGCATCGGTGTTGGGCGTCGCGAGTGAGGCTATGACTCAACCTCATGAGCAGCCTGCACATTCAGGAACTGCCAGGCACGACAACCTCAGTGGGTGGCAATAGAGCTGCGAGTGGTGGCCGGGGTCCGATAGCACAGCAAGGTGCTGACAGTGGAGTAATCCGTGCTTCTTCGCGGTGATGCCCGAGTGAGATCTAGCGCCACCACTGCGCCACTTGAGCCAAAATCAAGTCAGATCGATCGCTCGATCTAACTCCGGCCGCTTGATCCAATTCCCCACTCGATCCAAGGGTCGTCGCTCGATCCCAGCAAAGTCAATGAAAATCCCTGGACGCAACTTGGGCCACAAGGAAGTAAGATTCCCGATACAAATAGAGGAGCTAAAGAAAGACCTGCGCCGTAATTGGTGAGCCACACCAAAGGGCCTTGCCCGACCGACGTCCACTTACTTGGTCCAAGTCGCAGCCTCCCAATCCCAGTGCTCTGATTCGAACTCTGATGAAAAGAAAAATGTGTCAGTGAACTAGCGAGCTTGAACGGTCAATATGAATAAAATCCGCTGAAATCAACGGACCTGCGTAAACTGACACATCAGTGAGCCTGGTAACACCGCCGCGGTTATCCTATTCAAGTCCCTTGGGCCCGCTCCGCATGGCAGGATCCACTCAAATGTAACGGACATTATATATGAGCCGGAGGCAACCCGAGAATAAAGAGATAGCGCACTATTACTAGATCCTCCGGCGCTTCCAGAAAGGCGAGGTCGTAAGGATGACCGTGGATTAGTCGGAGGAGGTACCGTTGTGTTCCGGGAATTCTGCCCAGTGCGAAACCCGAGCATCGTACCGCGAGCGGCGAGCCCCGCGCCACTCGCCCCCGACTCGAGCGCCCCGCGGGAGAGCGCACCATCGCCTGCCTCGGAAGCAGCCAACGTCTCGAATATGACAGCTTACAGTCTATTGAAAAGGAATATGAGCAGAGAGAATGTCGTCTAGAGATCCACACCCAGTAAACAAGTGTGCTGAGAGCGAGGGAGAGTGCCACTCCCTGTGCCACTGAGCTTCGAAGTCGCCGAGCACTAGTCTACTTTGGGACGTTTGAGTTGCATGTGGCCGAGGAGGCGGGATGTGAGCTGGTGAGAGGTTAGCTCCATATGGGGGCCACAGACGATATGGAGACGGCAAGCGACAGAGTGGTAAAAGATCAAAGAGATGTGAGGCGTTGTTTGACGGTGTTTTGCTCGGTAACTCGATCACGTGAGCTGATCTTCTGTGATAAATCTGTAGAAGCGTGTTCGATGCGCATTGGGTGTAAGGTCTTCTTCTGTCCGCGCTTTCCAAAATTCTCGGTTTTCACAGCCAGGTCGGAAATCTTGGGAAAATCTCAAGAAAGTCTCTTCACCTGTTGCTGATAAGCAGGAACACGATAATTTGGAGTGTATGCCCTCCTCTAGCTGTGGAATTTTTTCAATCCCCCGGTCTTCTCGTCGTCGACCTCGAGATCAAGTGTGTGAAGTCCTTGTATGCACGGCCATTCTATCTTCAGTGATTCTGAGGATTTTCGGGTTGTCGTATATGGGGACCAGGATCCAGGCCTCTGAATATTCTTAAGGAATCCTCGAGGCAGATCGGAGAAGTGCATTATTAATATTACCCAGTACACAATTTAGTCAATTGAACCGGTACCTTTTCAAAGTCCATTGCGTGTTTTATTTCCGGGCTTCATGAGGTTGATCACATTTAAGAATTCCCGGTTTCCATGTCAAGGATATCTTCGGTGCAGATGATTTCTGCATCTGGAAAACACAGCAGTGAAAGCATTGCATAAGCAGTGATCAACGGCGTACCGCCCGAGGTGATTAAACACCGCCGACATGCGATGAGCTGGAGCAGATCGGACTCACTCTTTCTGTCCGAACCTCGATTCAGAGCCATAATTGATGATCTCTGCGTTCTATGTTCTTATATCCATTCAGCTGCATTATCTGGTGTCAATATGATTCACCTCGACTACCCCCTGTGATCGCTGCCCGCGATTCTGGTCAGAGATTCCGGTGACCGCGGAAGAACAATCCCTACTACATGTACATGCACTTGCCGCTCAAAACGGTGAAAGCCTCCGTGGAGAACCTTACGTTCTCACATCAATTTTCTGAACTTGCTCCCATGTCCCGTCGCTCCTCGATGCGCTGCGGCGGCCGTGCCACCGGTCGCGCTGGACTGCATTGTAACAGGCAGAAAAGATGTCACAGTAACCTCGGACTACGATTCTGGGTGCAAGAACCACCAGATATATGAGTCAGATCAGGACAAAAGTCGTTCCGAGGCCGCGAAGACTCATAGTTTGCTGATAGTGCTGCGAAAAAAATTGAGTTTCAAGCAGATGCAGAAGGCTTCCGCAAAAACCTCGGTTGGAAGGCTGGCTACAAAGACCCGACACACTCCGCACAAGTTGGGCCTGAGCCGCGTGAGCGACTCCCTAATCGACAGAGCACGTGATCGCGTTCTGCAAGCGAAACGCTGCAGCTGCTGGCAAGCACCCACAAATATCGTGTCTTTGACTCTCGACCATCACTCACTGCGGCCATATTTTCTGACCTCATTTCCTACCCTCCCCAGAGTAACTTTGCGTCCCTCGTTACACTTGAAACCAACTTCAGGTTGCTCGGCCACTTTGGAAATTGGCAGTGCCATTGCACAGTGCACTTGTACTATCACTGTGCCACTGGTTTTCAGTTGCCTCGTTCTCGGCAGCACAGCTTCCTGGGGCTTCCCTCAACTCTGTGTCAAAAAAGTCTCCGACCTCCGTACTGTGTTGGAAGTTTCCACCGACAGCTTACAATGAGTAGACCAACGCAACCGATTTTCATGTTGTTTTAACTACTTATCACTTCCACTGGCCCAGCGGATCAAGACTAAGATTTTAACGGGGAAGCTTCTTTGTTCAGACTGTTATTTGACTAATTAATGCGCAGGTATTTGTCTAATGAACTCTAAGGCAGCGTTATGCCCGTAGGGCCGTAGCTCAGGTCGGATCGAGCGGGGAAGGAATTCCCGATCTGTACGACCATTTTTACGCCCAGTTTTTGTCTCTCATCCCATGATGAACCCACAGCCATTGAATTTAGTTCGTTGATTCGATCCAGGCTCCAATGAGACAACCGCCAGGTGGCGTGACAAGTGACCTGTGATTCAAACCATTTTTTAACTGCTTGCACTCAACTCAATCCAAAGACGTGCAAGTAATCATCCAGCGGCGGTACATCACAATTCCGATCACTGAGCTCTTCATTTTCATTGCAAGTCGACTATCAAAGTGTGTTGGCTCACGACATATGGAATCACCCTGAGAATTATTTTGCAGTGCACGACCGTGATCTTTGTGGAGGTGGGCTGGTTGGTACTCGCTCAGTAGCCAGGCATGCGACTCGGATTTTTAGTAAGTGGCTCCTCCTTGATTTATGCCAGGCATATGTTGAGTGGTGAGATAGAACGGCCCATATTTTCCCCCGTCTCGTCACTAACTCTCGGGTCTTTGAACTAGGTCAGCTCGAGCCGCTTGAGTAGCTCGATCTCGCCCAAGGAGATCGTTTGGCTCGAGCGGCTCAGGCAGGTTGGTTGTTTTATACGCTCGAGCGATATATGATTGCAAGGATGTATGTAGTCCAATAATGCAATTTGTAGCCTATGTGTGGTAGGGGCTCGATCCGCTTAGATTCATCGTACGAAGCTTGTGATTTGGGTGTACCATCCAGCGGACGTCGTGTACCCGGGGAGTCTCGCTATTAAATTTGACGCGAGAATCCGACTCTTTGAGACATACATCTGCTGTCCGCCAGAAGTAGATGCACTTGCCAAATCTTCAAAGGTGAGCGCTGGTCCCTGATCGGTCGACAATTACCTTTAATTTAGGGGTGCGTCATTTGGCAACTTTATCATCGGGGTAAAGGAGGGACTTACCTGAGATGAAACAGAAATTGAAAAGGAAAAATAGAGCTTGGCCAATTGCGCGCACTTGTCTCCCGGCTAGCTGCAGGGAGAGTAAGATGGTTCACAGTTCCCTCTTTCTCTCCATTTTTTGTTCCATTTTTCTGTTCCCGTTTCCTGGTCCCTGTGCATGTATCTAACTCCGTCCCTCTCCGAACACCGATATTCAGCCTGCCGTGCCCACCCATCCTTGCGGCTGATGAATCGACCCCGCGCTCTCCCGTCGCCCGTGATCAATTTCGAACCCCACTTGAAACTCAATTTTCTCTTCGTACCACTATCTACACACAGTCGTTACAGATCTCCTTTTAATTTTCTTTTATTTCGTACTGGTCCATGGCGAGGTCGAGGTGGAAATGATCGATGTCAAGAATCAAGATCAGTGTTCTGTAATCTCTGATCGGGCGCGGACACCGCGCCGAGGTTACTTTGGAAGGTTGAGGTATGCTAACGATGTAAAACCTGCATACCAGAAAAAATGAGCACAAAGACGTGCACAAACATGGAAAAGGGAGCTTCCGTCGGGGGGTTTCATAGTTCACTTTTTCCGGCCATTTTTTCCACCTCTCTCTGCCGTTTCATGAATTCTGCACCTAAGCACTTCGTTTCTTCCCTTTTCAACCCTTTTACATCACTTGATTGAAGAGGGGGAAAATCCGGAGCAACAATCAAATAAAACGATCCAGCAAAAAAGAATGGAGGGAAAAAGTGAACTGTGAACGACCCTATTGCCAGATCTCGGTTAGCTTCATTACTGTACAATTTCGACCGAGTGTTCAGGTGACGCATGACGCGGCCCTCTGAGCTGAACACTTTTGGTACCGGTGACGATGACACTGAGTTTCGAGGCTCAAATAGGCTGAAAAATGGGAAGAAAAATACTCTCCGGCATCCGCCGGGGTACCAGTTATGGTAATTTTGATGTGATTGCCGAGAAATGAACACCTAGAAAAATGAACACTTGTAGTGACGCGTGACATAGGGTGAACACTCGGTCGAAATAGTACAGTATCCGGAAGGAACAACTCGAGGTAGCCACAGAATAGCCACAAACTTTCCAGAAGGTGATACGTTCAAGACGCACTACGTTCCGCAGCCTCCTAAACTCAGCATGAGTAAGGCCCGTCTAGACATAGCTCAACAGAGGTCTGTGTTTAGCTGTGTAGTGAGGGTCTGTTTGGCTCTTTCTAGCTCAGTCTAGCTGTGGTTAGCTCCGTCTAGTTCAGTCTAGTTCAGTCTAGGTCAGTCTAGTCGTACCTCATCACCTACACAGAGGTAAGTATTCAGACTCAGCGGAATGCCCACTGAGGGTTTAATGTGCACCAGAAACGCGTCGAAGAGGTCTGCGGAGGTCAGTGGAGGTCTGGCTAGGTGTCGAAACTGGGTCCTACTCAGCTAAACTCGGGTAAACAGAGACAGACAGAGTCTGTCTAGCCGATCCATCATTGCCAAACTTGGACCGCCATCAGCTAAACACAGAATTCGGTTTCATCCGTCTAGTTCGACTAAAAATGATCTGTTGGGTAAGCCAACGTTGCTAGACAGACCTAGCCTGACCTGAGTTTAGGAGGCTGCGGAACGTAGTGACGGGGAAAAGAAGGCCGAGTGTATGTCCATGTATGTCACTGCGTGGTCCGACCCGCGTGGTGTCCTTCGGGACTCTGGTGCGGTCCTGGCAGCTGCCATGCCCATATATGGACATGATTTATGCCTTTTTTCGGACATCCTTGCTGGAACTCCCTCTCTTTCAACTGCGGCACTGGGCTCTCCGCACCCGCGCTGTGTCGGTGTCTGGCAAAGCGATCGGGTTTTGATCATCGCCAACAACCAGGGTAGCCGCACCACCCCCTCGTACGTCTCCTCCTCGGACAACGACCGTCGCATCGGCGATGCCGCAAAAAATCAAGTCGCAATGAAACCCATAAACACGTATGTTTTTCAACCGTTTTTCATTCATCGATCGTATCCCCCGTATCGTCAAGCTCGTGTCGTACTTCTTCGACGGTAAGGAGCCCAACAAGAGCATCAAACCCGATGAGGCTGTCGCATACAGTGCCGCTGTCAGGCCGCCATCCTCTCTGGCGACACCTCGGAGGAGACCCAGGACCTGTTCCTCCTCGACGTCGCCCCTCTCCCCCTCGGTATCGAGGCCGCCGGTGGTGCGATGGCCACACTCATCAAGCGCAACACCCCCACCAAGAAGTCCGAAACCTTCTCGACCTACTCCGACAACCAGCCCGGCGTTCTCATCCAGGTTTACGAGGGTGAGCGTGCCCGCACTAAGGACAACAACCTCCTCGGCAAATTCGGGCTCTCCGACATCCCCCTCGCGCCCCGTGGTGTGCCTCAAGTCCAGGTCACCTTCGACATCGACGCCAATGGTATCCTCAACGTCTCCGCGGCTGAGAAGACCACCGGCAAATCGAACCTTATCAGGGTACATCTATTTCTTTCGCGTGAGTTCCAAACATGTAGCTAACTGTTTTCTCTTGCAGCTGAAGACGAGGCCGCCGCTGCCCGCACAATGTCCAAGAACGCTCTCGAGTTATGCGCGTACAACCTGCGGAACTCCATCAACGACGAGAAGCTCGAGGACAGGTTCGAGAGCGCCGTCAATGACACCATCAAATGGCTCGACGCGTCGCAGGAGGGTTCGAAGGAGGGGTACGGAACGGCATGTCCATGTATCTTTCAAATGTCCACATATGCTGACTGTTTTTCTGCAGCGGAGAAGGCTGCGGCCACCGCCATCGAGTCGTACGCATAAACCCTGCGTAACGCGATTGACGATGAGAAGCTAGCGGACAAGTTCGAGCCCGCAGACAGTCGAGGATGGCTCAACGCGTCGCAGGAGGGCTGCCGCTCCGGAGGGCACAGATTTATACTACTTCACCAACCAGAAAACTATGTACATGTGCAATACACTCAGCATTCCAATTTCTCCTGTGACATAGGGTCCGAGTACGTGCCCTACAACCGAGTCGGTAGTGAAGGAGAGCTAAAGTGGTGAGGAAAGAGCCGTAAAAAATAGCAGGCAAAAAAGAAGTAACATTCGAGTGCCTCGAACCCAGGATATCCACAAAACGGACAGGAGCGCACAAACCAACTGAGCTATTGGACTGTGACGTTGGGGGCCCCTCGGCTCCCCCCAACGTCCCAGCATTTCTATTTGAAAAAACTTTTTTTCAAATAGCTGCCGGCAGTGCTAGGGCCTGACTTGGATGCCATCATCCATGGATGGATGTGGATGGATGGCACGTGGATGGATGTGGATGGATGATCAATTTTTGATTTCTTGCGAACAGCGAGAGATTTGGGCAAGCTACTTGGTAGGGAGTCTCAGTTGGTGGAATGGATACTAAATATAACATTTAGAGCCCAAAATTTAGTGTTATGGTTGCAATTCAGATATGCGACTGGCGTGGGAATGGATATCCATCATCCAATGGATGCCATCAATGGATCGTCCATGGATCACCCAAGTCAGGCCCTAGCCGGCACATAGCACCAAAGTCTCCTTCGGATCAAGTCGGGGCCTCGATATGAGATCATTTTCCGGCCTCCACAGTTGGTGGACTGAAAGGCTGGCAGGTTATCGACGTGGGAAAGCGCACGATCAAGCGTGAGGGAGACATACCCTAGTTCGTGTTTTACAGTGAGGATTGTCAAGTTTTCAACCCATCCCCATCCCGGACCCCGGTTGTTCTGGCCGAACCTCTGCACCTGAAAGCTCGGCCGCTACCCCGTCAGCATTTCACAGTATCGACCTATTCCGGGTTCGCCGCCACGTTCGAGACCCCCACCCCATGTGAATCGAGATTTACACCGAGATCTCTAATTGACAACCTTCAAACGAATATTAATGTCGGGTTTTTCATGGATATTTTTCACACTCCACTTTCAGTAAGCGCTTGCATGTTGCTTACAAGATTGGTAAAATGATCGAACCGCTCCTGGTAGGTACTGTTTCGGCATGGCGAGCCGCCACCGCTGATCAAAGAGGCAGTGCTCTTGGACCCACATATCCCCGTGTCCAAAAAACTCCGCTCCGCAAGTTAACACAGTAATGATCAGCGTTCCGCCGTTTCTAGCCCACTCTCAAGCTCGCTGCGTCCGTCTTGTCCGCGGTGGGCACTGAGGATCAACCTCCTCGAAACAAACTTGAGTACTCTCAGGGAAGTCTCCCCAGTGGTTTCATTGTGGAGTGCATTGTTTGCTCCCTGGAGAGGACTTCCAGCTGCCTCCCGCTATACTGTGCTCAACCTCCGCCCCCCCCTGCTCAAATGCCGCTCCCCTTATGCGCAGCTTAGCGGCTGTGTACGGAGTTTCATGACGAATCGGCGGTGCTCCTCCGCCGATCAACAATTTCTGATCATTGCAGTTACGGCAAGCCGCAAATCCTGTACATGAGCTTGACATGCGCTCATCCGCAGCAAATCCGCAGCCCTGAGAATTGAGGCCACTCCGCTACTCCCCGAGACTTGAAGGCCTTGGAGAGAATTGAGCCATTTCAAAGGTTTTCGGAAACCTCGGGTCCGGTTCCTGTTCGGTGGGGTCAACCCTAGGCTGCCAAAGGTCAACTCCCTGGTGTCATTTAATGCGTTGTTCGAGACTTGAATCTTATCTCATCTAACCGCACAGCCCCTACCCATAGGAACAGACAGAGGTGCTTGGCCTTCGCCGGCGTCGGCACGGATACTCTGCTTGCGCGCGCGGAATAGTCAATCCAGCATCCCCAGCGTGCAACCTCCCTTACATCGAGGATCCCACGTCTGATCAATCATTCAATTTCGTTGGTAAGAATGTTCGGGCACGCTTAGTTTCGTATGCGTGGACCCTTTCGCGGGGCTGGTTCCCTAACAACATTAGGAGCCGCCATTGTATAACAAGGCGAGGTTGACCGTCGAAAGAAGTATGGCCACTTCGAACCCATCCCAGGCAAGCGGGCAGCATTCCGCGCCGTACGCATTAATGCGGCGGCGCACGGTCATGGCGTGTTCGAACTGCCGGAAGCGAAAGATTAGGGTGCGTATTATCCCACTTGTGTGGCAATTATTGAATGCTGCATATTCCCCCCCAGTGTAAGCCGACGGAGCAGCCCCCGAATAATCCTTGCGCGCGCTGTGTCAAAAAAAACCTCACCTGCGAATACGTCGCGGCGCCAGAACCAGCATATTATTCCAGGTCCGCGACTCAAACCCCAGAGCGTCCTGTCATAGATCTTCCGGCCGCGGGGCAAGATCCAGCGCCATTGGCGGCACCGATGCGAGAGACGCCGTCCGTGTCGCCTCCCACCTACTCTCTGGGCGGGGTACCTTCCTTTCCGTATACCGGCCCATCTCCTTTGAACCTGCTGTCGAGAGCTTCCCACTACCCCGTCATGCACACCGCCCCGGCCAACCCTACGTTCGCTGCATGGAACCAAGGATCCAACAACCCTGAATCCAACCGTCCATACGTGCACCCCCAGTACTATGCACCCTCGCCCTCCGGATCGGCACAACCCTACATTCACCCCCAGTATGTACCCGGACAACCCAACACTCAGTATCATCTGCAGGCTGCGCATGAGGCTCGACATCCGGGTGCACATGCATCTCAATCCCAGCCCTCATTCATGCAGGCACAGCCCCAGTACACGGAGTATCCATTCGATTATACCCAGTTCCTCAACGAAAATGAATGGGCGCCGGGACCGAGCTCAAGGTGTGCATATTGATTCCGTCTTAGTGTATTTTCTTAGACGTGGCAGCAGCAGATACCCCTCAAATGGCCCCCGTTACAACTGATTTACCTCTAACGACGGATGCAGTGCTGCGGGTCGTCTGTTTCAGTTCATGTTCGTCTGGCGGATCTTATTCCGAATTCCTTCCTAGACAGCGCTACCATAATAATAATTACGTTGCAACTCTGGGCCATCGATCTGACTGCGAGTGTTCGACTTCCCTTGATCATGAATTTTCTATGTACGGCACTCAGGATGGACGATCCAGCACGGACACGCTGAGTCGATTGCTAATGATTAGATCTCAAACCAATCAACCGATGCACAGCACGCATTCGAAGGTGTCCGGATATCGTCGGTGCTATGTTTTGAAGGGGTAGCCACGGTGTTCCCCCTCGTTATGCGCATGCTACTACGGTGATTAGTTCCGCGGGTCGTACGCTTGTTCACCTCAGGCTCTTCTGCGACGGTGCGCCGCTTTATCTATCATCGACAACAATGGTCGCTTAACTCTGGAGTCAGCTCTCACGCGTATATCCACTCTTTCTCTCCCGCCGCTTCCCGCGCTCCGACATCTGGAGCTAGCTATGGCCCTCCCGGAACCGTCTGCCCCGTGGGTCGTCGACACCCTCTGCCACGTCCTAGCTCCTCCCAAGTCGGGCCCCGCGCTCGCCGAGATCACAGTCACGTTCCTCCCGAAGGCCGCGATCTACTTCGACCCTGGGGCGGCCTGGACCCAGCGCTGATGAGTAGGCTAGATACGGCGCTCGCCCTGTGCTTTGCGCGCCCACACATCCGATGGAGGGCCGACTTCCGCGGGGATGCCATTGTCTGCGCCGAGGGCCAGGCCAAATTCGCGGCGGGCGTGCAGCGCGGAATGCCGCAGGCGGACAAGAGCTGCTGTTATTCGATCCGTATTGGCGCCCACCGGGTATGTCGATGGGTTGCCGTGCGAGACCTGATCCGTGGTGTTTACTCGTCCCGTTCACTTCCAGGGACTGGCGTCTCCCGAATATGTCAAAATTCTAGCCTCTTATCAGACTTTTTGTACACACCTACATGTGACCTTCCAATTGGTGCGCAATTTTCCTATCTAGTCGATCTTGCCGTTTAACTCCTGCATTTACTCCTGCAGTCATTCTCCCTTGGTGGACATAGAATCCATTACTACCTATCCATCCATCATGCTGTCCACTAGTGGATCGTTCATTGCGAGGCTCTCAATCACGGGGTATTTATCACAGAGTGGTAGTCTCCAGGTGCGAGTCGGGTCCATCAGGGCGACAGCTGCGTCGAAAAAAAAACAGAATAGAGGGGGTCATGCATTTGGCAGAATATGAGGACCGCTTGGATACGTCGTTGCGGTCACGATCTGAACGCCCCATCATTTTGTTCGCTAGTCTTCCTCGGGCTCAAAGTCCTGGCGGATCCAAAACAGATCCAGGGGATAACCTTCATTCAAAGTTGTTCAAAAGGCTCCACTCCGCGGGATCATGGGTGTAAACAGTATGTATGAGCGAGCAGACAGTAGCTTGCACATCATTCGAGGTGAGCTCCTTCCAGTGGTGCAGGATCTGCCAGGCACAGTCGAGGCCAGACAGGAGGCTCCTTGTAAGAGATGTACTGTAATTATTCAAAGAGACAATTGCGCTCTCCCGGACGCCTTCCAGACTTGGTTCAGACTCCAGAAGAAGTCAAAGTGAGAGTGAAGGAGTTATCAAGCCAGTACGAATCTCGGATTTTAAGATAATCAGATCCGTGCGCCGCAGCCGAGGCATACATCGGGAGCTCAGGGGAGCTCAGGGGAGGAATATTTATGAATCACTAGATCTCAGTAGTTAGATTTCATTAGCTTTATTCTTGTGTCTCACATGGGTTCGTTCCGCCGCTACCAATTTATCCATTCAATCAAGTGAAACAACTGAAATTCTCTAATGTATATCCATCCTCGTGCATGAGTCATGACCAGCCTCTGTTGATAAAGAGCTGCAGCTCTAGGATGCCACACAGATGAAGTTGGTGATCTGAAGACGCAGGAATTAGGGCACGGTCCCCGAGCGCATAAGTTGAACTCGCCTTGTCGTTGTACGGGTCGTTCTTGTCAATGCTGCCCGATCCATCTCCAGGGAAGGTGAACCATCACCGTGCCTCGTCGTCGTTGCACGTTTTCTTGGCGAACGCTATTTCACGCCCAGCGCTGTTGAGCAACACGACAATGGGTAAATTGGACAGAGTATTTACCTATGCACGTCGCGCCGGGGTCGGGCCCGAAGCTCGAGATTGACTGGTACCAGGGGGCGGGTGGGAGATGCAAGTATTGAATTGAGGGGTTGCACGGCGAAGCCGGAGGTCCCGGTGAAGTTGATGTCGGTGCAGATCAAGACGCCACCCTGGGTGCGCGGCTAAGGTTGGCGAACGTGAGGATGACAGAGAAGGCAGCTTACGACGAGCGCATTTTCGGAGACGTTGGTGGACGGCGCCCTGGACGTCCCGATAGCCGAGGCCTCGAGAACTGTGCCCTCCCAACCAACATCATACTTTCAGTCCTGCACCGGTGTCGCGGAAACGACGGTGAGAATCGACAGAGGGAGGACAGAGGGATCCGGTGAAGAGCATACTTTATATGTAGACTGGGAGCGAGTAGTTGACTGTCTGGTCAACTCTCAGGCTCTGCGTTCAATTTATGCGGCTGAAGTTTGTTTTTTAGCCCCTTCTGCATCCATATATGCCGGATACTCAGCGAAATATCGGGTCGGGCCTGAAGACCAAGCCTGGTGTTTAGGACGTGCTCAGCCAGGCTCAGCTACTGGTGGATGTCCGGATAAATGATGGGACATCCAATAGTGTATCAACCTCGGGGACGGGGGAGTTTGTAAGAGTGTCTCGACCCAATAAGATGCGGGCAAAGCGGAGCCTCACAGTGCAGGTCAGAACTATAGGGCTCTGGTAGCATCTTGGAACGATGGCCGAGCGGTCCGTTCATCTCCGATCGGCGGTTTTTAGGGCAGACTTGGATTGGACGATGTTTGGCCCCGAATGTGGGAGAATCACATCAGCTTCAATTTATCAGGCCCAAAGCCATCATTTATTAGTCGTTGACCAAAGTTAGAGGAGCCTCTGGAACGCACACTGTATCCCGCATGCGTTTTTCCAGATGGTCGATTTTGATCCCCAACCGACAGTGTAAAGGTTGGCTTTCTCATACTCGGACCCCGTCAAGATCGTATGGGCCAGCCGGTCCAAGATCGCGCTAGCACCTCACACTACGCCATCGGTAAGATCTGTATCGTCTGACTCTCAGGTTGTACACTTCCCCCGCCCATTTTTGCTGCACGACGGAGCGCTGCACTGCGTGGTGCGAGAAAGTCGGTCTGTAGCCCAGGGAAGACGGCGAGGTGAATTCCGTCGTCTGTCGCGCAGGGCTGTGTTCTGTTTGCACCGAAGTAACGGACAGAATTCTTCGAGGCTGCCAAAGTCGAACGCACCCCAGACGTTCGCCAACGTGAAGAGCGCCAGTCCCATTGCCTCTGCGTACTCGTACTCGACCGAATGTTCAGGCTTCCCCGGGACCCAAACGCTCGAGAGCACCGCGATGGTTTTTTCGAGCTGCGCCGGGTCCCGTGTTCGTCTGTGCAACCAGACGCTGAGCTACGCGGAAAGATCGGCGCGGATGAGAGGGGCTCAGGTGAGTCTGCTCGCGGGCGCGTGGCCCATGTCGATTCAGGCGATGTGGCGGGAAATAGGCCTCGGAGGAGCTGCGCAATTTCCGGCGGGGGCGAGGGAGGGGGGCGGCGTCGCGCGATATAGGGCAGGAGATGCTCGGGTTTGTATGGAGCTATGAGCGACCAGTCGCGCTTGACGAGCCGGCCGCTGTGTGTAACTGCCTGCGCAAAATATTCATCCGCCCGCGCGAGAGGTGTGAGGTAGATGAATTTGGTGAGAATTGGTGTGTTAGGGGATTGTGGAACGGAGAGTCCGGGGAGACGAGGGACGTCATCAGACGTAAGATTTACGCCATAAATCCACCCGACGTCGAGAGAAGTACAATGATTGCGAGCGAGATGTAGACCGTAAACCGAGAGAGCTGCGCAGAACAGGAAGAGCGCACGCTGCAGCAAAAGAGGGAACAGTTACATGACCGTGTCGAATTTCCATCGTTGCAGCTGTCAAATTTGCGCTGGCGCTCAACCCTGCGTGCTTTGATGGCACCATTGCTTGCCCGGAACAGCTAGCAAAGCGGCAAGCAGCATCGAGAATGAGTTGAAGACGAGGAGACATTGGGAAGCTAAGATGACCGTCGATGTACCCTCTAGATGGATTTGGGGCTGGATCTGAATTATAAACGCCGAACTGACGGAGAAGAGACCAGCCTCCAAACGGATAGTAATTATTAGCCCAAGCGTCAATAGACTTTCAAGAGACGCATGAAAATGAGGGACGCATCGACATCTGTGCTAAATTTTGCAAGAGCTCCTTGTCATGCTCATCTGCCAGCCTCTGATACTGCCTCCAGAAGATCGGTTCTTGTCAGCCACTGGCGGGTTTCGCTGCAGGGCTTCCACGGCTTGGTGCAATTTATAGGCATGAAATTCATTCGCTAAGATAAATCGAACTGTTTGACCTACCTCTCAGTTTGCTCCTTCTGTGTCCTCAACAAGTCACGAAGAGCCCGTTTGAAGCGCGCCGATGTGTGAGAAATCCCTCGCTCTCACGATCCTCCATTCTACTCATTTATTCTCCATTCCTCATCAAGTCTCACTTCGATCTTCATTCTCTTATTATCCTCTTGTTCCAAATTCTTATTGTCCTTATTGTTCCAATCCTCTTGGTTATCATTTCGATCCATGTGTCTCACATGCCCTTTTCATTCTTATTTCAAATTCCTTTTTGTATAAATACCAGGAAATTTGGGAGTTGGAAATACCGGCAAACACACCGCCACCAATACCGGCGGCACAGCCGGCACAGGTGGTTGGAGTTTGAAACCCTCCCGCTGAATTACAGTCCAGCACGTCCTACCCAAGACTCAAGTACCTTGCAAAATAAATCCTTTGATACACGATTATTTGCTCCAAACACCATTTCGACCCAATCAATTTCATCAGATCTGAGAATATCTCAAGTAATTTGTTCCTTTGAACCGGATGTCCACCAGCCCAACAGTACTTATGCCAGTGGGTTAATATATGGGTTTTGCTCTTAATTTCCTTGGTATTACTAGCAGGGCCGCCTGAAGTGCAGAGCCTACAGGAAAACAATAGGATGAACAAGATTTCATTAATAATTAACCATTCTGCACTTGATTTTGCTCTCCGGCATTAATTCTGGGGATCGGATCCATATGCAGTTATTTTGATTAAATACTGCTGCAACACCGCAAAAGATACCCAGAAATGCTCCGGCGAGGACTTCGAGGGCATATTTATTCCTGTTTACCAACGCTGTACCGCTAGGCCGATCACACGCCATACAGGCTCGAATCTCTAGGATACCTCGTTCAATCAAATTTGTCAGTAGTTGAGACTGAATCCCATCCTTGATTTCCTCGCTATCCCTTTCCCGATTATTTCGGCGTCCAAATCCATCCTCCCGTCTTCCTCTTTGGGATTCGGTTCTCACACGATGAGCCTGCATCGTCGTCAGTTGGCGGATCAATGAAGGCTCGAGCTTGCTGCTTACTTCTTTGTATCTGAGAGGGGAGACTCTGCGTTCATCGCGGTGCAGGCATCGAGCGGTACATTCTGGGATGGATTTGCCAATGCCACGCTCGCAGACAAAGAACAAACAAAGAGTGTGCTTCGGCCCGGGCCGTGCCGATTGCTGCTGATTCCTAGCACATGGTTCCGGCGCGTAACCGCGTCAGAACTTCAAGCTTCATATGTTATTCATGCAACGTGAAACTTGGGAAGGGGCAGCGAGCCGAGTCGGTGACAGCCAGAACGGAGATGTATGCTAAGAGGGACTGAATATTTATGCAGTTCCCGGATCAACGAAACTCTTACCGTAGGTACATTCTGTGGGCGGTACATTCTGTTCAACGCACGGTACATTCACTCAAGCCCGGCACATTTGCCAGGGAATGTGCCGTGCTTGCCAGCAAAGGCGGTACATAATCCGGCTACGGTATTTCCGCGCAGGCTTCGTCGATTCTTGAGCCGTCGCAAGATCGAGTGACTTTGTTTCTTTACAGCCGTTTGCTTAATTCCGTGAAAACGCTTGGAAAACGCAAAAAAGTTTCGCGCGCACACGTGATCGCCGGCGGACGATGCCGGGTGGTGCCTTGCACCTGGGATGTTCGGAGAAGGTTTCCAACTGGAGATGTAAGGGTAAAAAATCTGATAGCACCATTTACAATGTCGACGACCCCTAAATGGGACAGATTTGAACTTTTTGAACGTCGGCATTGTCTGCCGACGATCACGTGAGGCCGCAAAACTTTTTCGCGTTTTCACGGAATTAAGCAAAAGGCTCCTCATGCAGTTCAGATGTTCGGCTTGTGCAATGTGTTCCAGTTCGGCAAGGTATCCGACCGCAATGACCTCGTAGTCCAGGTGCTCCGGGGCAGTGCGGATCGTCGCGCGCAGCCTGCCTTTGACGTAGGAATCCCCAAAGGGAAGGTCCTATCAGTGCCGAAAATATTACTGCAGGATGAAGAAAGGTTCAATTGTGCGGGCTTCGGAACCATATATTGTACTCTCGGCGTATACATGTGCTTATTCATCCGCGACAATCACCACCGCTTTCCCCGTATTCTTTCCCTGCTGCACGCGGAGAATTGAATCCCCGACCGTCTCCAGTCCCCTCGTCACGTCCTCCCGGTATTTGATCTCGCCGGAAGCAAGCGCACGGGGGATTGTCGCATAGAATTCCGCATCGTATTTTGGCTCAAGGCGGCCAACGATGAATCCATTGAGACTGAGAGACTTGGCGAAAATTTGGTCTATATTCTGGGATCCGGTGTCAGTGGTATGTTGATTTCTTCCAGCCATGCGACTGTGGTACCTTGATTCCCGGGGCGTCGCTATTGTAACCTATGGGAGATATAATCGACTTGGTGGCTTGAAGCGACAAGAGAGAAAGTACCGGAAATTGTGCCGCACATCTAAGAGAACTCAGGATGAGATGGCATTGAACGTCAGATAGAACCGGAACGTACGACAAAGCGGGCGTAGAGAGCAGCGTGCTCAAGGGCGGCATCCAAAGCCTCACCTCCAACATTGTCCCAGTAACTTTGATGCAAATTACAGACTGACAGAGGTGTGGAATAAGGTACTCACACGTTAATGGGTCCTTCGCGAGCAAGCACCTCCGAAATATTCGTGGTCTTGTAATTGAATGCTACGTCGGCGCCAACTTCTTTCATGAAGGCGACCTTCTCGTCCGACCCGGCGGAGGCAATCACGCGGAGTCCATCGCGCTTCGCTAGTTGGATGACCATTCTGGTAAATCGTGAGTCCGCGCCAAAGCCGATACCCAGACCCAGGCGTACGATCCGACTGGCCCTGGAGATATTTGAGTATCAGCACCCGGGCAATGCCGCACAGAAGCTGCAGTATTTACTCACCTGCACCGGTTGTCACGAATGCTGTTTCGCCCTGTACACAGGAACATAAACAATGAGTCACCTAGTCAGGCTACAAGTCGCTGGCCTTCTTGGCTTTGGCCAATTCCTTCCAAGCCATGTAGGCGGTTTTGCCTGACTTCATGTTAGCAGCTGAATTTCTAGCAAGGATCGCAATTCACCTGCCATCCCCGCTGACCCAGCGTACGCGGTCAACGGGAGCTTCGGGTGCTTCTCAATCAAAGTGAATTCCTCCATGGTTCGGAGGATTGAATATTCCTGATGGGCTGACACAAGTGTCAGATGTGCTTCTATGACGTGAAATAAAAGTTCACGAATTTTCAAGCCATAGACGTATTTTCCCACAGCGACATCGGGATTCTCGGAGCGCAATACGACTCCGATGCCGTAGCCCTCGAGCCTGGACAATGTCAGTCACGTTGTTCCACGGGATAATAAGTGATAACAGCGCACGCGTTCCCAAGGAGAAATGCAGGCTGGGATATGCATCAGTAACTTAGGCTCGACCCGGGGTTGGGCACGCTGGATGCACACCTACCATGTATGATTCGATCTCTGGCTTCCGCATCCGCCCCCTCAAGTACGGATCGATGGAGAGAACGAGAGTTTTGATCAAGAATCCGCCATTGAGTGGGGCCCCGCCGAGATCGATCGTTTGTGTAGTGTCATAAACGGTGGTCTCCCCAGGAATCGGGTAGTCTGTCGAGGGAGGGGTGTGAGGACAAGGAACTCTGGACCAATACTCCTGTGACCTTTGGGGATCGCTGCGAATAAAACACGGCCGTTGGTAGTTGGAGCCATTGGTATTCTAACTGGGGGCCTTTGGAGGCATACGGGGCTTCTTATAAGACGCAGAGGTTGACTCAGATCTGGCGCGGAGGGGCCACAATGAGGTCATGGCCCCACGGGTCCCATCTGTCCCCGAGGGAAGACCACGAGTCCGTGTACATTGATGGCATGCGCCGAAGCTGATCCCAGTGGGGTGGGCAGCACAGGTGATTCAGTCCGTCGCGGTTACAGAATCACTA
The DNA here is from genome assembly GCA_029204335.1 of Mycena vulgaris. Classification (NCBI taxonomy): domain Eukaryota; kingdom Fungi; phylum Basidiomycota; class Agaricomycetes; order Agaricales; family Mycenaceae; genus Mycena; species Mycena vulgaris. The sequence goes on from JARGYA010000470.1 coordinate 52,961, forward strand.
TCTGCAGGACTGTAACCCGTTGTCTCAATAAAATCCTCGGCGTTATTCACCTCTCTGCAGATCTGGATCATTGGCTGTTCTTCATGATTTTCATCCGTCTTCGAGATAAAGTCTATATGCACTACTCTGGGGTCATCCCCATTGTATCATAATCTTCACACCGATGAGTCCCATGATGTAAAAGTTGAATCCCTGCTGTCTTCCTCGCACTCTGGCCCCCTTTTCCGATGAATATTACGAGGCAAATTTCTACAATATTCTCTCCTGTCCCCCCGCGCCGACCAAACTGAGTACATAAATACCCCGAAGCATACGTTTACTTTTGCGTCCCGGACACTAAATCGGAAGATGCCCAACGTCCGATGTTCCGCTCCCACCAACGCGGGACAGCGACCAGATCGATATGAATCACGCAGAACCGTATCGGAGACCATCCCAGGATCATATACACGGTACGGCGATTGTTAGATCGTTGGACCCCACAAGCGGACTGCCGGCATTGTTGATCGGTTGGAGCGCCCGCGGGATGCCGGCATTGGCGTCGGCCGGGGGAGAAACTTCGAAAAACGATTCTGGTTGATCATAAACTGCCAATCGGTACGTGGTGGTACTAAGGGACATGCGTACTCAATATTTGGACAAAAGCAGAAACCAAGTGTGTAGTTCTATGCCACTCAGCTGGCCAGGCGCTCCACGAGTATGGGGAGGCATGTTCGATTATCGACGCTCGGGGATGTCATGATGCCGGTCATCTTCCATTTAATCCGGAAGTCTGGCTCAGAGAATTTAAAGGCGCGGAGCAGGACGCAAAGGACAGTCTCTGATGGGAAGAAGTCAGATTTTGCAAGGTTCCAGGTCCATAGCGAACGAAGACACCCACTGATCTCGAGCTGCGCGAATTTGAATCCACTAGGTAACTTAGCACCAGGTTTCCACGCACTACAGCTAATCAACTCACATGCAGCTTCTTCCGCCACACGTGAAGGTCGTCGTGTTCCCATATATTCCACACATCTTCGTCGTTACTGGAGCCGCTTTACCGCTGGTCCATCGTTCCGGTCTGAATTCCAACGCATCTTCTCCCCAGATCTGCCTATTGTGGTTTGCGGCGGCGATTGTAATGTAAATTGACGTTCCTTTGGGCACAGTAAGGGAATTCATGATGGTTCCATCGACGCCAATTATCGGCGTGCTCAGGGGAAGCACTGTGTCCTCAAATGCCCTATGATTTTTTCCCTTAATTAATCCTCACGAGGCAACAACGTAAAGACTTACTCGTGAAACATAGATGGCCCGGCGGGCGGAAGTCTAGGTCCCTCCTTAGTTCAGCGCAGGTAAGCGGCGGAATGAACTCACAGTCTCAGGGTTTCACGAACGACACTATCAAGGTATGGGAGCGACACGAGCGAGTCGTGGTCGAGATGCTCCGGGGCAGCGAGGATCTCCGTGCGGAGCTTGTCTTGCACCTCAGGATACAGCGCCAGCGTGTGGAATATTCTGTTCAACGACGTCGACGAGGTGTCCGTTCCGGCGAAGAGGATGAATCTGGCGGCATTATCTGGATTTATTGACGGTGACCATATAGCAGACACTTACGCAACGGCAGTCACCATTTCCTCGTGCGTAAGATGTGTCGCATCCTCCGCTGACATATTACTTCTAACTATAAGAAGCAGTAAGCAGCGCGACACGAGGACGTATTGAAAAACCGTACTGAGAATGCTCATGATGTCCTTTGCATCATCCTTCAGGCGCAATTCACCTTTCTGAATGGCGGCTTTCCGATCCCGGACCAACTGTACGGCAGTCGCGTCCGTGAAATCTACAAGATCGCGGAGATGACGTAGTGCCGGCAATGGAACGAGGTTGATCATGAAGCGGCGGAAGGAAGGGAAAGGCATTTTGGTGATCGGTGGGAGGAGAGGCATCAAAACTGCCAACTTGAATGCGGTAAGACTAGATTTTTTTGTGTTCAGTTACTCCCGCAGGACTTCACCCGGCGCTACCCACAGCAATTCCCGTAAAGCCTCTCCATAGCGGTCGGCCTGGCTGTGCCCGGGTACCATTGGATCAAACGAGTAACCCTATTCCCGCGCGCCCGATCAACTCCAGAGCGGCGCGAGAGAACATTGGGTAAACGTCGAGCTGACAGCAGTTATCAGTGCCGCGCGCTACGTGGGATGCGGATAGAACGCACCTTTTTTGGAGTCTCCCCAACGTTTGGGGCGATGAGGCCATCACGGAGCTGAATTTTATGTGAGATAATCTTGTGCGGGGCGGGACCACATACCTTCTTCGCGACCTCGTAAAAGAGAGGAACCATTTCGCGGAGGTTGGCCGTCGAAAATGCAGGGAGCATAATCTTGCGATATTTCCGATGATCATCACGGATGGTGGAAATATCCCCTGCCCAAAAGTGAGGGCGTTCATACTGGGATTCCGCGTCAGGTGTGGAGACAATGAGATGTGATTCAGTACCTTGTCATCTCGGCCCCAACTTACATGCAGCTTCTCCCGCCACCGATGAAGGTCATCGTGTTCCCATATATTCCACACATCCTGGGGCTTTGCAGGCAAACTAAACAGGCCAGCTCTCCACCGGAAAGTTTTCTTTCGGGATCGCTGCTAGGAATGCATACCACGAATTTGGTTTGAATCGACCACGCCTGTGCTCGAAGGCGCCTCCGGGCCGTAGTATTGCACTAGCAAGTCTCCCAGGAATATCAGAGGAGAAAGGAAAGCGAATATCCGGAACATATCCGCGTGCACAATACCTCCTAGAGGGCGATATCAGAAATCAACATGTGAATTACCCTATTGCAGCACTGCTGGTTGTCTTACTGAGCAACCCCATCAATATGCACTCGTAAGGATGTGAAGGAGATCCACATAGCGGTTTGTCGGCACCCGGGAATTCAAGCGACCGCAGATAGACGGTGCGTTCTTCGAAACTGGAACGGTCGGCCGCAATCGGAGACCGGAACCGAAAGTACCCGATATCGCCCACGTGTCCTCTCGATCATTCCATCTTTTTTCTTCTACCACCATATCCAACCCGCGATTCCGCTCACTGAATACTCTCCGCCATCGCTCCTCGTCCAAAACTTCCCTGCTCGACTGCACATCATCTCCGCATCCCGCCCCATGGAGTTTTCACTATACTGCGGCGCGGAAGATCCTCTGGGCGATACCTACGACGAAGGGAAACCCTTTCAACCACACATACTACCCATCCCGTTCGAACCTCCTACTCCACCGTCTAAGAAGCGGAAGAGATCTACCGGTTGTGGGTCGAACTTTCACTGGAGGGCGATCGTGTCGCCCACCAATATGTGGCGCGCCGGGGAGATGCGCTTCAGTCGCGAGATTATCCCACTGGAAGAGTGCTACTTCTCCGAGGATATGCTCAGGACACTGATGATCGGCGAAAGTTCTTGCGGGTGCCTCAGGAAGGGGGGTAGGGTGTGCGATTTGGTACGTTGTATCTCCTTCACGGGCATTATCTGTCGAGCCAGATTGCCCCACCAACGCTCATTGTCGCCAACTCAACGATCTAACATGAATCCACAGCGGAAATCCTCTCGGCGGACTATACACACCCTGTGCCTCCCACCAGACGTCCAAAAAGGGCGAAAACTACTACGCCTTCCTCCCTTCAACTGTCTCGCCGCCAATCCCACCCTTCCGCCTCCCATCCACGCCCCCACCGTTGCCACCGATCAGCTTGTTCCAGCCCCCTCCGCCCCCCGACAACCGCCATCGGCATCCCACGTCCCCGCCGCCGCCGCCCATGATCTACGCATATTTCACGCCCACGCCTTCGCCCGAGGTTCTCCCCGTTGCTCTCCCGTCCGATGTAGTCACCGCACGCTGGGATGCAGTTCTCGCTGCGGGAGACGAGGCCGACACCAATCGAGAGGAGGAATGGATATGGACGGTGCCCCCCCTCCGGCGATGCGGCGGGCTGGTATCCGCTTGGGGGGACGCGGACGCCCCCGGGGGAGGAGAACAATGGTGTATGAGGCAGGACTGCCTGTACTCAATACTGTCACCGATTTGGCTTCGTCCGACGTTAGTTGAGCCTTCGCCTTTTCTCTCTGTAATTTCTGAGCGCGCGCAAGTCCTCTAGAATTTATACGTCTTACTGTTATCAGAGTAGAGATAAATGGCTAGTTTATTCGCTGGGGTGCATGCCGTCTCACGCAAAGAGTGGTCTTGTCCCTACAACTCCATGACGCCGACAAGCTACATATAATGGCATACCATAGTCTAGGAGCTATACTGAAACATAACTGCCCCCGTCTGTGCCATCAAGACGCCGCACGACGCCTCCGCGCCCGGTGCGGGCAGCGCCAGCGCTCCCCGGCGACTGGTGCTGCTTCCCAGCTGGCGAACTACAATGCCCTTCAGCAGTGTGGGCCCGGGGCCCAGGTACGGCGGAGGATGGACTTGGACTGCGGTGGCGAAGGCGAAGGCGAAGGCGAAGGCGAAGGCGGTAATGTGAGCTGGTACCGCGAGATGGCGGTCCTCCAGGGTGTGTTGTGTTCATTGGTGAGGTGGTTTCGGAGTGTTCTCATCACGAAGGTTAGCCCGCGCCCTGCGGCGAGGACCACGTCCTGGACCATGACCTCCAACTCGTAGGTCTGGTCGTGGGCGAGAGATCGTTGGACTTGGTGGTAGCGACTCTCGTCGGGGAGAATATTGCCTGGGCAGGTGAACGTGATGAACGTGGTGGTCGGGAGTGTAGTGGGGTCCGTATTGCCACCGACGGTGAGCTCGCTGAGTGGGTGCCAGAGGTGAGCGAACGACGCAATGGAATAAATACCGACTCGGTCGGTGGGGGCGGGAATGGCCTCAGGATCTGAGTAGCCAAGTACAAGATATCCGGGGAACAGTGCGAAGTCCGAGTCCAACTGCCGGAATCCATGAGTACGACCTCGCGGAGGTACGGTGCGTGTACTTACCGCCTCAGATGTGGAATCAAACAGCATGAATTCTGCGGTGCGCCAATTCACAAGGAGGACCGATGGCGGGGAGTGCATATGAGGTACGAGCTTTATTAGTGGTGTTCAAAGTAGCTCCTGGTTGGTCCCTACTTGGGCTCCTAGTTGTCCTCCTGGTTGTGTTCCTGTTTGTGTTGATGGTGCAACCAGGAGAACAAGCAGGGACACAAGTAGGGTCGAATCAGGAGCTACATGTGCTCCTGTTCGTCAAAAACAGCCCTTTTTGACTTCCTTTTTGCTCTCCTGGTTGAGATTTGGCAGTATTTCAGACCAGGAACATTCTCCTACTTGCTTCCTGGTCCGAAAATCTCAACCCTAGGGTTTCAAGTATGTCCCTTTTCGCTTCCTACTCGTTTTCCTGGTCTCTTCCTTTTCGGCAGATTTTGGCAGGGATCCCTGCCAAAATTTGCAAAAAGGGAGCAAACAGGAAGTCAAACAGGAAGTCAAATAGTGGGAACTTTGAACAGCACTATTGTTAGAGCGTCTGTCTACGAGAGACTAGGGAGTGCATGGCATTCAATGGCAGCATGCATGCGATGAAATCTCCAGAAATCTTGACGAGTGGTGGGGAGAGGCCATCGACGATGGGGAAAGTCAAGAGCTTTTGTACACATGTCAATATGTGGCGTATGGATGTGCAATGGGGGAGAAAGGGCACCGTGTACCACTAAGGGAAAGCACTACCAGCGCTTCTGACCTGCCTCGACGGAAATCAAAGGCTGCATGTTTGATCGGGAAGCTTGGAGAGATGCCCAAACGCGTCGCCCGAGATCCACGTCCCAGGACTCTACATCTTTGTAAACGAGTCCCGTAGACTTGTAGATGAGGACTGCCTCCCGTCCGGAAGGAATTCAGTCTTCGAGAGTCCGCGCAATCTTCGTCACTTCGTCACTTCGCTTATTTTCAGGAAACCTCGTCACTTTGATCGCATTTAGGGAAACTTCGTGAGTTTAAGGAAATTTCGATGAAGGTTCGTCACTTTCCCAGGATCAACGTAGCGCGTGCCTATTGGCACATCACAGAATAGGGTGTTTCAGAATTAAAAATTTGGGCCCAACTTTCGCCCCAACTCCGACCTCAACTTGACCTCAACTTCACTGAAGTTGGGGCACAAGTTGGAGCTTCAATCGTGAAACACCTGAAGGAGTTTATTTCGGAAAAGTTATTACGTTGACGTGATCTTGGCCCGATAACCGAAGTTGGGCATCAAGTTGGAGCAAAAGTTGGGGCCAAGTTGGATGTCAAGTCGAGGTCCTACCCTCGACTTGACATCCAACTCCGATTTTCTGCCCCAACTTCGACTCCAACTTTTCGAAAGTTAGGCTCGGAGTTGGGGCCCGAGTTGGTGCCCCAGATTCTAATTCTGAAACACCCTAATGAGCGGTGTGCCGAGATTGGCCGGTTAGGTTCGGGTTAGCTGGTTAGTGGTTTGGGTTAGCCGGTTAGGCTTAGAGGTTAGCGGTTAGTGGTTAGAGGTTAGCAGTTAGGGCTAGTGGTTAGTGTTAGGGTAAGGTATCTATATGAAAAAACCCGCCCGGCCTTGTGCGAAGGAACAATGATGGCCGATGTTCCGGGTTCTTGAACGTGCCGAGTTAAAATGACGAACTTTCACAGAAAATCATCGGAAGTAACGAAGTTTCCCTAAATGCGGTCAAATTGAAGAGGTTTCGTGAAAATAAGCGAAGTGACGAAGTGACGAAGATGGCTACTACCCGTCTTCGATGAGCCGTCTAAATTCCCCACCGGGATGCCTACGTTGAGGCAGAACTCGGCCAGTCGAGATCAGCTCACTCCACAAAGTCCCAGGCGACGTAACGGTCTGGCCGTAGAGGATGTAAATTCGGCGGCCTAGCGTTGTCGAACTCTGCAGATATTTTCGGGCGTGAACGACCTGCCAAAGGTCCTTCAATTTATCGGTTGAGGAGTCATCGGTAAAACCGCCCAAGTATGTTGAGTGAGATCAAGGACGCCCCTGTAGTGCGGGGGAATAGATAGCAATATATTTGCTGGGTCTCAGGCGTAGACCGGTTCCAACTCTTTGAGCTCGGGCGATGTTCCGCATTCCGAGCCCGCGGAGTTTCGCCGGGTCTGCCCGCGTCCATCCACGCTGGATGCAGCAGGGACGTGGCTTTGCGGCAAAATTCCCGCTATCTTTAGCAGTGGGTTTTATGGTGTTTTGCTCACGGAGTTTCCTCCAACCTTTTGGCAGGGTTTCAGGCACTTCTAACACTTGTCAATACTTGCCTGTATTTGGTTGAACATTTCCTTTTATAGGCTGATTTTCATTTGCTCTTCTTTAGTTTTCATCCTATTTTCAGTTTAGTTGCTGCACTCCAGGAAGTTTGGGAGTTGGAAATACCGGCAAACACACCGCCATCAATACCGGCGGCACAGCCGGCACCCGTAGTCGGAGTTTGAAACCCTCATACTGCATTACAGTCTAACGCTCCGTCCTATCCCAGACTCAAGTACCTTGCAAAATGAATCCTTTGATACAAGATCATTTGCTCCAGACACCATTTGGACTCAATCAATTTCATCAGAGATCTGAGAGTATCTCAAGTAATTTGTTCCTTTTGCCCAACAGTACTTATGCCAGTGGGTTAATATATGGGTTGTGCTCTTAATTTCCTTGGTATTACTATTAAGGCCTCCGAAAGTGCAGAGCCTGTAGGAAAAAAATAGAATGGACAAGATTCCATTAATAATTAACCATTCTGCACTTGATTTTGCTCTCCGGTAACAATTCTGGGGATCAGATCCAGATGCAATGATTTTGTTTAAATCCTGCTGCAACACCGCAGAAGATACCCAGAAATGCTCAGGCGAGGACTTCGAGGGTATATTTATCCCTGTTTACCAACGCTGTGCCGCTAGGCCGGCCACTTACCAATCACACCGCCGATCACACGCCGGCCTCCCAAAACCCCGGTATTTCCATTTCCCCAATGCACTCGTTGCTGCGCTCCTCTCTGTCCCACCATCCCTTGATCCGCCCTATTCGCTGATTGACCCGCCCTATCCGTCCGCTGATCGTCCGTGCCTGTGCCTCTTTGCGAGCGCAGCGAGCAAATCTTCTCTAACACACGTGACCAGACATAGGGCTAGCATATGCAGGAAACAAGGACAAACACGTATGTGCGTGGCTGACAGTCCTTGAAGCCGAGAAAAAATGCCTTCAAACTCATTCAATTCGTAAGATATTGCTCCACGGCTTGTTGCAACGGATGGGGCTTTCTAAGCGGGTTCGAACGGTGCCCATCTTTCCGGGCCTGCGGTGGAAATTAGAGCTGCCTGAAAAACCAAATTGGAGGTCTAGACCGTGGCAGTGCTGAGTCTCTGCGCGAGCACCCCGCGCTTCGGCGGATCCATATTAAGGACTCTCCTGGTTCCACCTGCGGTCCGCTTTCTCGTCCTTCATGTCTCTTTTCCATCGCCGGTCTCCCTGTCCACCTAGTGATTTTGCCAACAACCCTCGAACCCTGCTGGCTCGTCTGCCTGCGCCCTTTATATATGGCTACCTGTTTGCTGTCACCGCCGGTCCCTAGGGGCCATTTTCTTTCCCTTTGAATTGCCACCATGTGTCCTCTGTCGGAAAAATAAAAATAGCCTTATAAGCCGGCGGCCTTATAACGGCATGATCAGGCGCTTAAAAGGCAGCCCGGCATCTTATCCGGCCCTTATCGGCAACCGGCTGAGATTATTTGGCATGACAATGCAGAGCTTCTTGAAAGCGGCTCCTCCGCCTGCCTCGCGTCGCAGCGATGCCTCCCTGTGCCTCGGGCGACCTTTCCACGCGACACACTACTACTACTTACCTTCTCTTACCTTCTCGCTTGCACTGGCGACTCGCATCACACGTGTGCGGAGTGCGTGGGCCTGCGTGGGCTGTGCAGTCAGACATGCGGTGAGTGGCCACTTTACTCTTCTGCGCTAGTCCCGCCGTTCATGAGTATTTACCCCCAGGGCCCAGATGCACTGGAGTCACCGCTGGAACATTCCTTCCAACGTGGTCTTCGACAGGTGTGATGGTGGCAGCGCCTGGGCTGTTTCTGATGCCGCGCTGCTGGCCGTGGACGGCGGCCCTGCGGCGGGCCCGTTGCACGCGGCGGGGTCGTTCTTCGAGATCTCGCTGGGGCCCGACCCTGTACTGGTTCTCGTGCGCTACACCAGGGCATCATATTTCTTCGGGGGGACGCCGCTGTCCGGGAGCCTCGACATCACGACCTCCCCGCGCCTGAACAACACCTTGCTCTTTCCTTGCAAGCTCCTACCAACTCTTTTGTTTGTATCCGCCAACTCACACGCCGTCCAGGGACCCATCTCGATGGTGCGCGCGCACGCGATCTGCGCTGTCCGCTTCCCCGCGAGCGCGCGCTCCACCGTCATGCGCCACCGCAGCGCCGCGTCGGCCGCATCGTCGCGTAGTTGGACGCCAGCGCGTACGGATGTGCGGCGTACGGCGACGTCGTATTCCGCTCAACAACACCGACGCCATTCTCGTGCAGCAACCCCCAACACGGTCCAGCATCGACACCGAAGCCCGCACATCAGCAACGGCAACGGCAGTCCGCCACGCAGGCGGCAGACCCGCTGTACGTCGACGAGCCGCGAGTATTTGCGCCTTGATTGCGCGGTGTCGCTCTAGTCTCCCGCCGTCTGCGCTCGTCAGCTGCGATGACCGAGCCCGAAACCAAGACAGACACACACCGCGGAGAGCGCGTCGGTGTAATGCCGCCGGGCGTCAAGTGCCCACGCATGGCGCGCCTACTCAACGTGCTGCCCGCGCACGCACGATCCGACTAGGGAATGCAGGTGTGCCTTCCTTCCCTCCCTCCGCTCCTCTTCGTTCCTTCACTGATGCGCGTGTTCTTGCAGGGCTACACCGGTCGAGGGTGGTGCTTGGCTAGGGCGTGGACGAGCGTTGGGCTGGGAAAAGGGTTGTCGGGCGCAAGCGAGGTGTGTTATTCTCTCTCACTTTTCTTCCACTCCCTGCTTCATCGCCCCTCCCCCGCCCTCGCCTGTACTACCTTCCACCCCAAGTCCCTTCTGCCTTCTGCGTCTTCTTCCCAGGCCCTCGTTCCTCCTCTCTCCTCCCTCCTTCCTCCCCGTGCCTCTCGAACCCCGCTCTCCCACCTCCCACTCCCTCTTCCTTCCGCGTCGCCGAGTCTCCCCCCTGCTCGCTGTCGTATTCGTGCCACCCGCATCCTCCCCCCTTCACCCTTCCTCGCGTTTCTCCCTCATTCGCTCCCCCCTTCCAGTTCGCCTCTCCCTTCAAATCTGCCGGCTAGAGTCGGAGTCGGAATGCGGCCGCTTCGACGTCATGGACACGACTTCCAATGGCCGCCTCGCGATAGGATTCCCGTCCGTGCCGCACGGCGCCACGCTCGAACTCGCAGTGCGCACGTCAAACGCGAAGGCGGAGGTGGCGCTGCCGCGCGCGTGTTCGCGTTCACGACGTCGGGGTAGTCTGCGTCCGTGTTGCGCGATGGGGACGGGCGCTGGGGCGAGGACAAGAGGCAGATCGAGTACGCGCACGGGCGGAGGGGCGGGCGCGCGGTCAGGGGGTATATCTATGAGGATGAGAATGGGGGTAAGGAGGTGGGGATGACAATGTTGAATGTGCCGGTTGTGGTGGTTGTGTGAGGTTCGTTCGTGTCGCATGTGTTGTAAAAATAGTTTCCTGAAAGTCAGCTTGTAGTTCGGATCTCAGTGGGTTGTTGAAGTAGTAGAGGGAGTGGGAACATTTTCAGGATCTGCAAGGAAGCCATGAGCGGCCGATTTCGTGCAAGTTCGGCATTGTAGAGATCTCTTGCTTTGTTGGGGGGGTACTAGTCAGACCATCTTTTATACCCTTCCATCCCCTGTGATGTTTGTGTCAGAGTCAGCGGTCGGAGCGGCGATGAAGGAGTTGAATGAAATCACCCAAAGACCTGGTTGGCGCTAGCCTTCCCTCGTATTGAGCCCACAAAATTGTATATAAAGGACTCAGGCCCTGTTCGGGATCCCAAATTACATCCAATTCCTAATTTTCCCTGCCAAATGTTTGGGCTCTAAATACTAATTTTTGCGTTTTGGCAGGGAAAATTAGGAATTGGATTTTTAATTGGGGATCCCGAACAGGGCCTCAGTAGTATAGTGGTTATGTTGCTTTAGATTAGATTTTGTAGTTATGCCAAGGTCGCCGGTTCGACTCCTGTTCTAAGGATTTCATTAGATTAGATTCAAACTAAGGCGGTCAATCAGTAAGTAGGTAAGTAACAAAGGGTCAATAGAAAAGCTAGAGTAGTCAGCAGCTATTGGAATTTTTCATTTAATAAACCCCCCAGCTTATAAGGCATTATCAGGTGGACCTTATATCGCGACTCTCATCTTATCGGGCTCGGATAAGGCCGGCCGGTCCTTACGGCCTGATAAGACCTGATAAGGCCTTATCAGCTTCGGCCAGTTTTTCCGACATCCTCTGCGTACGATGTAGTCCTTGCTTTGGACTGGGCTACCTACCTGTGCGACTCCCTGGTGCATTCCGGTTACCGCCGGGATTTTAATTTCAGTTGTTGGCCCTTCTTCTCACCCTGTGCGTCGTCTTCCCCCCCCCCCCCCCCCCCCCTTTGATGCACCTGGCTGAGTCTTCGAGGATTTGCCAGCCAACGCTTCGGGTGAGTCCCCTGTTCTCCGCGTAGCACGGCCTCGCACTTGTACCTTGTCCTCTGGCTGGTTTCGATTAGTTCCGTTTCCTCCTGCAACCCTTACCTCCCATCTTTCAGTCTTCCGCGGTGGTAAGTTGATTCGTCTCATCGCCATATATTATTCTTACATGTCTGCGCTAGGTTCTGCGTCTTCGCAAGCCTCGCAGCCTCATGTCTCTTCTCGAATTGCCTTTCCCAGTCAGTAATCATTCTTTCGTCCTCGTCATTCTCGGGCTCACTTCCTTCTCGTTTCCTCTGTCCAGTTGATTCCTCTTCTCGGGTTCCCGTCGCAGAGGGCCAGTCTTATTTACTTTCTTCTTTTGAGTTCCATCACTCATTTTCGTGTATTAGGATCCTCGAGTGTTCCATCTGTACATGGCCCTCTTCCTCCAGTCTTTGTACGTGTCCTTTCTGTCGTGCTATCCGACCAGTTCTCGTGCCTCGCTTCCCGCGCCGCCGCCGTCATATTATCGTGATAGAACGGTCCCCATTCCTCCTGGTCGCGCAGTTGTTGTGCCCCCCGTTGATCCCTCCTCCGTTCGGCGGTGTTCCCCTCCTCTCAGTCTTGATCCTTCCGACTTGCTCTCGGCTACTTTTCTTTTGCCCCGTGACGATCTGAACATGTTCAATATGAGCGGCGAGTCCTTATTTACTTACATAATTTGCTGCTCCTTCATCAGTTATGCCCCTAATAACCTCGGAGGCTGCCTCTCTGTTGTGTCCGTCGAACACATTATCATGGATATGTCTCAATAAACTTGTTTATACCTGTATTACTCCGGTATCGTCGAAATTCAAACCGTTCGTAATTTCCAATTATAGGGTCGTTCACAGGTCCCTTTTTCCTCCCCTTTTTTGTTCCCTTTTTTGTTCCCTTTTTTCATCCACTCCCTTTTTCCCAATCCAATATAATCAACACCAAGCAACTTGAGATGTTATCATGAGAGGTAGTCACGTCCCGGCCCCCATAATGTGTTTCATGAGGTTACGGGCTACACTAGCAATGTAAAGCTCCCATGCAGCGAAAAAGGAGCGAAAAAAGGGACAGAAAAAGGGAGCTGCGGACCAGGGCGTTTACAGTTCACTTTTTCCGGCCCTTTTCCTTCCCTTTTTTGCACCCTCTTTTCTGCTGTTTCGTCCCTGGTACACCTGGGCACTTGGTTTCTTCCCTTGTCAACCATTTTACATCTCTTAGTTGAAAAGGGAAAAAATCCCGGGCAAAATCCGAGCCAAACCAAGGATCCAGCAAAAAGGGGGAGAAAAAGGGGAACTGTGAACGACCCTTATGTTGAGATTTTTTGTGTTCATGCAAAGGAGGAAGATAGATAGCGGGCCTTGCCGCGGCTACCCAGATTATTAAGAGATATACAAGAGGGACTGGCGGCCAGACGCCCCGCACAGCAGTTCCAGGTGATGGTTCAGGTGAGAACGAGAGTTGGCGACTTTTCGCCCCCATTACGTGATTCCCAAACGGGCAATTCGCGTGTCGTGTTTGTTTTTCGTCCGTTTCCAGTAATTGAATCGCGAGCGGCTCGTCTCTCACTCGGCTCCCATGCGACCCATTGTGCCGAGTGGCACGGTGGCACAGACCAGTGTCACCCGTGAAGTGTTTTATTTGAGCCGAATTGAAAGATAATTATCAGGTCATTATTTTAGTGGTTCTCTGGCGGTACAGGCGCGTAATTATAATAGTAAGGGTACGAGGGATGAGAATAATAAGGGAGATATGGAGCTGGATGAGCAGGGTGGGGCAGAGCAGGAGGGGCAGGGCGCTGTGACTGCACGTAGTGTTGTCGAAGGTTGGTAACCATATCTGCACTTGCGCGTGCCGTATCCATGCTGTACTTTGCACACAAGGTCCTCAGCTGTGTATGGTTAAGTTCTGACAGTGCCTTCGCATCGCCAAGATTAAACGTGGTCGGATCAAATGAAACTGCAATGTGTTTGGGAGGAATTGGGCCCGGAGGTTGAGCGAGAACAGAGTTCCGACTTGGAGCTATTGCAGCCACAGGGATACGTGCGCGATAGTACAAGGAGCCCTCAGTAGATGCTGAAGTAACTGTGGATGCTAAAAGTGTTTCCAGCGGACGGGATGTGCTCGAGGGTCCATTGCGTGCATCTGATTTGGCCTTTTTCCCGGATTGTTCATTCCCACCGTATGACTCGCGGTCCTTGTGTTTAATGCCCTTTCTCTTCACCTGTACACCCATCACGGCCTGGGTCTCCGTCCAGGAGCTCTGATTCGGAGCAATTTTCACCTTCGGAGGCAGGACGGGCCGGGATAAGGGTGCAAGGTCGATGGCAAGAAGATCCAAGGCTTGAGTGGCATTATGTACCGAGGCACGCGCTGCCGCATCAAGTTCTAGTGATGTCGATTTCCGGCCCCTCACGGAGAGCAGCAGCGACAATGACTGCAATTGTTCACAAAGGGCCGCAATGTCATCAGAATCAGGGTCGCGCTCCTGCCCGTCCGACTCGAGTTCATCGTCACTGTCAGAATCTTCATGAGGTGAAGTGAGACACGTCGGGATTAGTGATGGACTGGCTTTGGCCTGAGGCCAAAAAGCCGCGGCTTTTTGGCTTTGGTACCAAGGCCAAGGCCAAGCCAAAATGTTGGCCTGAGATGGCTTTTGGCCCGGCCTTGTATTCACTCAGGCCAAAGCCGGGCCAAAAAGCCGTGGCTTTTGAACCTCTCGCCCTACACCGAAGAGACACAGAAAACTAACGAAATACCCACTCACATACAATGCACATAAAATATTTCAACCATTTCTCATCATTCCGGCCGGCATATGTAATGTTTTCCCACAACAACTGCCCGAAGAAGACCTGAAGAAGAGCTAAGAAATATCAAATATCAAATTTACGAGCTCTGTTGAATTTTAAATCCATCCCAGGGTACTTACATACCTTGGGAAAGACGGATTCCGGGTACCAGCAATTATTTGTGACACTGTAAGTCTTCCATTTTGTATGATTTAAAACTTGATGAAAAGCCGTGGCTCAGGCCAAAGCCAAGCCGGGCCAAGCCAAAGCTAAATGTGGTGGCCCGGCCTGGTAATTCACGGGGCCAAAGCCACTCCAAGCCGGGCCAAAGCCACGGCTTCCAGGCCAAGCCAAAGCCTGTCCATCACTAGTCGGGATCGCTCGACGGCGCGTTTGGCGCGTTGGATGGCCGAAAGGAACCCGCCGACATGAGAGGCTTTTGGAAGGACGAGTGGGTAGGAGAAGAAAAAGATGGGTGAGTGGCCCATATCTGAACCAACTCGCAATGCATTGCCGTTTAGGGGGAAGGAACAAACATGACACGCGAGTTGCCTGTTTGGGAAGCACGTGATGGGGGCAAACTAAGACGAGCGTTGCGCATGTTTGGCATTGCTGGTCCTTGCTTGCGCTGATCAGAGCACAGCCACATCGCTTAGCAATCCTGTTCCACCATCACTATGTCGCTGGCGCTCTTCCTTGCGCTGCCTCTCCTCTCGTACGCGGCGGACAATGGGATGGACATGTCGATGGATGATGGCATGACCCTCGCGCAGGGCACCATGATGACCACCCTCCACTTCTCGCGCGGCGATACCCTCTGGTTCGAAGGCTGGGTCCCGCAGAGCGCCGGCGCCATGGCAGGCGCGTGCATCGGGCTCTTCATACTCGCTCTTGTCGACCGGTGGATCGCTGCTGTCCGCGCCATGATGGAAATGCACTGGCGGGAGGCCGGGGAGCGTGCGCGGCGGGCGAATCAGAAGGGAGATGCAGATGATAAGGAGAAGAAGAGGATGCTGCGCCTCCGTGCGCCGTCGTTCATCCCTGCGCACGATATCATGCGCGGTGCGATTCATGCGCTGCAGGCAATTTTGGGCTTTGCGTTTATGTTGGCTGTTATGTACGTCTGTGTATCCTTTTTCTTGCGCGTCTCCGCTGACTTTGGTCGCAGGACATTCCAAGCGGCGTTTATCATCACGATCGCACTGGGGCTGGGTGTTGGGGAGATGCTATTTGGCCGGTACGCTGCGGCTGCAGCGGCGGCTCACTGAAGGCGAGAAGCTCGGCCGATAGTACACCATGATCTATCTTGTTTTCCCCCGGAATCCCGAAATACAGACTGAATCTCACCCTGCGTGAAGCCCGCTGAGGTGAAATCCTCCTGGTTGCATGAATGACAGAGAGTGAGGGGGCGTTGATCAAAAACGTGCCTTGCAGCAAATGAATCTCCCGAGTCCTAACCTCACGACGGTACATTTCTGCAGGTTAAAACACATTGCGATTCCACAGCCTCGAGGACCGGTTCTTCTTCATTTTGTCGTTGTTCGTTTGCATTCATTCATCTGTTCCCGCACTGTGGCAGTTTCCTTTCTCGTCTTCCCGTTTTTCATCTTGAAGGCTGTAACCCCTTTCGTACCGACCTCTAGCGGGACCACCGCAGTCGCCTACCCCGACCACCATCATCGAATTGGTGTAAAACGGTGTATCGTCGCATTGGTACAGCTCTATCCTCGTGAAGATAGTGGAACTCGTTGGCACTCTACTGTAAAGACAGTGGAAGTGACCTAGTAGATTCCACATCTTAGAGGGAGTGTAACAAAAGAAATCGCATTTTTTGCGTTCGGGGAATTCGTAGCCGGAGACGCTAGCGGGCCGTTGGGAGTATTCCCACGGTGACGGATACACGTCATCTCTGGGCAGCGCTCTCGACGTCGCCCACACTTGACGCACAACCTTTCTTTCTCGATATCGAGGAGGGGCCTTTTTTTTTCCGCTCCGAAACCCTAGAGCCTCGTCGCCCGTTTGCAAACCCTCTGCCCTATTATTGGCCTGTGATTTCTGCGGTGCCAGCTCCCGAGGAATCAGCTGAAATCAGGCCGACTGCGGAGCGCACCAGGCCAGACCAGGGCGCATCAGCGTCTCAGAGATCGTAAGCGAGAACAAACACGTCAAGTGACGGATAACTTAGGGGCTACCTCATCTGTGAAACCTGAAGTTCAGCGCGGCCGCCCATCTAACCACGCGCCGTGCGTGCCCTGAAACCCGCCACCAACACCCCTTAACACGCCCTGGGGTGAGCGGGTGAAGAATCAAGCCGCGAAGAAAACTAGACGACTCATAGTGCGCTAGAATCTTCACCTCTTGCACTTCTGCTCTTTTGATTAAAAAACAAATTGCTCGCTGTTTCTTCTGCCAAAATTATCTGGACTCAAAATGTCTTCTGCTACCTCCGTCCCCAACCTGGAGGTGCCCGTCTCAGCCCCCGCGGCCAAATTCTCGTTTTCCAGGAAGCCGATCCCCGTCTCGCCCCAATTCGCGGAGAACGGTGTTCGCGACTTCTTGCAAGAGCAAGGGTGCGTAGACGGTTTAACCCACATTGACCGTAGGCTTACTGCGTCGTGTAGCACTTCCGTCTCTGCGCCGGGGCCCAGCCGTGATGTCCGCAAGGACGGCGGTACCCCGTCGAGTGCGGCTTTCACGGGTGAACAAGCCAAAGACGCCGACCGGTTCGTGGCTCTCAACCTGGAGACGCGCGACCAGTCTGTCTCGCTGAGGTATGATCCATACCCACCGCTATCTTTTCCCCCGCTGATGAGAAAGAGTAGCACGCAGATGAAGCGTGACTTCCTGGTTGCACAAGCATCACTACAGGTGCCAACCGCGTTCGCCGTGGGCTCTTCTCTTGCGACTCGCCCCATCTCTCGCACTGCCTCGATGGCGACGGAGGTGGCGGACCCCACGACCCCTACGGAGCACCCGGCGGACGACTTCGATGCCCCCATCGACGATGCGACTCCCATCTTCCTCGCCACCCACAAGGAGGTCAGCCAAGCGCTGCACCTCGCCGGGCCCCCTACCACTAAAGCCGGGCAGAAGGAGAAGGCAGAGACGGCCGTCGCTGCCGCTGCGCGAGCGAATGGGAATATTACCCGGCTCGGCGGCAAGCTGCTGGCCACCGAGAGGAAGGTTGATGGGCAGTTCCTCGCCGTCAAGAACGAGCTTCGCGCGCTGGCCTCGAAAGTCCAGCACATCAACCCCGGGAAGCTCGAAGAGAAGTTTGGCATCCTGGAGGCGGTGGTGCGCAATTGCATCGACAGCTTTGACGGCAGGCTGACGGATGCCGCTTCTGGTGGCGGCTCCGACGCCCGCGTCGCCCTCCACACCTCCGATATCGCGCGCCTATCAGACACCCTCGATACGATGAAAAACAAGCTCGCCCTCGCTGCGACACGCAGCGACCTGAACAACCTTTACGGCTCCGTCCGGGACGCGTTGGAGGGTGTCGACAACACGATAGCTGAGAAGCTTGCGCCCGTCGATGCGAATGCGGAGGAAGTGGTATCTCAGCTCGCCAAGCTTGATGCGCGGGTGGCGAGGATGGAGAGGAAGCAGGAGGACGGTGAACGTGAGTCGCTTGTCATTCGGGAGAACGTCGCGCGCGCCCAGACGGACTTTAGCACCTTTATGCTGCGCTCCACCCCCGCCTTCACATCCACACCTGCCCCTGCCCCCGCCGTCGCTCCCGCCGATGCCAACCTTGCTGCAACAAACCCTTTCCAGTTCGCCGTCGGCGCGAAGAAGCAGCACAAGCGCAAGGCGAGCGTCGAGCTTGTCTCGGGTCCGGCGAAGCGCATCGGTGGGAAACCCGACAAGGCCGCGTTCCAGCATCGCGTCGACGTCGGGCCAGTCAACGCAGACACCAAGAACCTCGCCCCGGCCTTCTTCAAGAAGCTGGTGGAGGCCGCTGCCCCTGCGTACCACCTCCCCGCGACGTGGATTGAGCGCTCGCAGAACCCCGCGTACCTCCCGGTCAGCTTTGCGTCTGCTAACGACGCGAACGCGTTCGTCGGAGGATGGGCTGGTGCGAGCGCCACAATGCCCGCAGGCCTCCGTGGTATCTCGGTGACGCACGCGGCAGTCGCTGGCTCGTCGACTGCGCCTAACACCATTTCGTTCCTGACGGGAAACTAAGTGGGGCTGACAGTCGATTGCGCAATAGTACTGTATTACCATGTACAAATGATATTTCTATCTTACTGTGGAATATACAAGGTCTATTATGCGTTAAGCTGTACAGCCCTGAGTTTGAGAATATTCTGCGCGCACACGACATTGTGATACTCCTTGAGACCCACTTACTGCCAGATGATGAGGAAAGTCTCGCCGTGCCTCACGGCTTTTACGCTATATCAATATGCCGCAAGGTAACTGGTCCTTGGGAGCGGCACGGCGGGGGTGTTACTGCATTCATTAGAAATGGAATAACAGCCAAAAAATCTGTCTTGTCGTCGCCAGATATTCTGGTGCTCGACTTGACCACCTGCTGGATTATCGGAGCATACATCCTGCCGTATAGCTCACGCTGGCAGCATTTTACAGACACCACTCCTGAGCACAAGCTCGAGGAGACGCTGGCGCTTTGCGCGCCGGCAGATGATACAAAAGAAATTATTCTGCTACTTGATGGCAACGCTCGGACTCAGTCGGAGAAGGCAGCGGGTAATCTCGCTCGCACATTTTCTGACCAAAAACCTGTTTCAGCTAGAGGGCGTAGGATGCTCTCGGCCTGGAAAAGGTCCCAACTTGTGATCCTAAATGGGACGAGTTATGAAAATGCTTCACCGGGGAGATTCACATCCTTCCGGGAAGTCGGCGTAGCGGAGGCCGTGGTGGATTATGCGGTCGTGTCTCAGACACTCCTGCCAATGGTCCGGTCTCTCGAAATTGCATTGCCGGACGATCCAAATGAGGCCTGGTCAGATCATGTCAGTCTAACCCTCAAAATTGAGGGCGTAATCCTGGATATGGCACCAAAGCCTCCGCGGAAAGCGCCGAGGCAAATCCCCGTCCTTCCGAAAGGAGATCCAGAGCTAGATAAAATGTGTGAAAATGCGATGGCGAGTCGTCAAAGTCCAGCAGAAATGCTACGCAGCCTGTATGGCAAGGTTTACGCTCAAACTGCATACACGCATGTCTATATTCACGGGTCCTGTAAAAGGACGGGTACAGGTGAAGCACAGGCAGTGGTGGGGGTCTTCTGGGGGGAGACATCGGCCACAAATTGTGTACTCACGGTCCCGGGGCCGGAGCCTCCGACGAATAATAGAGCAGCAATCTATGCAGCTCTAACGACGGTGCGGGAGGCAGACCCTCATGTCTCGCTGATGATATTTACGAACTCAGAATACACAATACGGCACGCGTGTTACTGGGCAGGCAAAAATTCACAGATAGGCTGGTCATGTCCCAACGGTGATCTGTTGAAGGATCTCGTTTTCTTACTGTCTGAACGCCGAGCGCCGACACGGTTTACACGTGTTGAACGAGGCAGTACAAACTTGAGAGCCCAGGCGGCGCGAAGATTGGCACAAGATGGTCTCAAAAGTACCTCACCGACTAGCGACTATGTTCCCTTGCTGGACCGTCCCTGGGGAGATATCTGCGTTGATGAAATCTCGATCGATGTCCTCAAGGTGTCAACAGCACTACCAGAGTTAACGACGGCGAAGTCTTCAGCGTGGAGGAACCAAGTTGAAGAGGATGAGATCCATCAAGACAACCCAGAGCACCACCGAGGACGTGAAAAAGTGCGCCTGCTTCAGAAAGACTTGCGAGACAAGATTTTTGAGTGCAAAGATGCGGGTTCTTTCTGGCGAGTTCTTCGTGGATGGACTGACCCGCGCCAGAAGCCAGTTCAGGTTTCCCTGGAACAATTGACGGAAGAGTTTAAGAAGTGCATGAACGAGCCGGAGGTAACTCCTCCGTCCTTCAACAAGGAGCAATTACAGAGGACCGCGGATCTCTTCAAGGGCATGCCTCGTACAAATATGGACGAGTCACCCAAGAAAAGCTTCTCTCGAAAGTTGTCCATGGAGGATGTGGAGTGGGGGAAAAAGCACATTATGAAGCACCTCTCGACAGCGTCGGGGATCGATGATTTCTCATATGGTGATATCATGGAAATTCCGAACGAGATACTGCTTTTGTTTCTTCAGGCCATCATTGACAAAAAGGCATTTCCATCCAAATGGCTCGCTGCATTGGTAGCAGGAATTCTCAAGGCACGAAAGGATCCAACTAAGGCAGAGAGCTACCGACTCATTGTTCTCGAGTGCTGCCTCCTGAAATTTCTTACACTGCTAATAGACCGCCGTGTAAAAGAGTTCTCAATGGATGCAAAGCTAATTCCTGAAACACAGAACGGGTTCATGGCCGGGTATCGCACCAACAACAACCCGCTCCTCCTGCGCATCATGTCTGACAGGGCAGCAGCTGAAGGGAAAGTTATGTATGTGGCCGTTGTTGACCTGAAGAATGCTTTCCCAGCGGTCAACCGCGATGTTCTATTTACCAACCTGAACTCGACGGGAGTAGCAGGGGACTCGGTTGACCTGGTTATGCTCTTGTACGACAAGCTGGAATATATGGTTCGAGTCAACAAGGATTTATCCGAAAGCTTCTTCTCGTATTTGGGCGTTCTGACCGGCGACTCCGGGTCTCCACAATTCTGGAATCTACTTCTGGCAGGTTTCAATCTCGCTCCATTCCCCGGTGATATCACAGTGAATGGGAAATTTATCCCTAAACTGGAGCACGCAGATGACCTCATGATATTATCCTGCTCGGGCCACGGGTTCCAGGATAAACTCAATGGAACGGGAACGCACATGGGGAATATTGGGTGCGAGATACAAACCATGAAGTGTCTCTGGGGCGCGATAGGTATCAAGCCAAACAGTGCACAGGAATTTTTTCTCGATGGGAAGCTGCTCGAAGAGGCATCAAAGTTCCAGTACGTAGGGATCTGGCACGACCACAACGCCAAAGACGTGTACGCGGAACATCATCGAATCTACCTGGAAAAGGCGGAAAGAATCTCTAACGCTTGCCTTGCTGTAAATCGCATGGTCGGAGGGCTTTCTGTCTGGGATATGCGTACACTATATATGGCTCGGGTTGACCCCTATCTCATTTCTGCTGCAGACATCTGCCCGGACATAGTCAAATCACGGCGGACGGAGCGCGAAGCGATCCAGAATCATTACCTGCGCCGAATGCTTGGGCTCACAGAACGGAGCGTGGTTGCAGTTCTATTCTCAGAAACGGGACTGGAACCAATTTCATACCGCCGAGTTACATTGCTCCTGAAAAATCTGAGGCATCTCGCGGACCTAGGGAATGAACGGCTAGTAAAGGACGGTCTTCTCGACTCTCTGGATCTTGCGCGCCAGCTCAAGTTGTCCTGGATCAATGACATCGTGATAGTCCTCGCTGATCTCCCAATACCGGTCTGCTGGAAAGTGTCGTCCGACGCAGCGGTGGCAGTAAAAACAATTGATGGCCTTCTTGCGGATGTAAAGCACTCAATGGAAGCCTGCATCCATGCGGAACTGAGCGCCTACTCGAGAACCCGGGATTTGCTACCGGACCGGTTGGTGATGGAGGACAGCAAATGGGTCCACAAAGTGTTGGCGTTCCGCACATATCTACGTGTGCGAAACAACAAGCACAGGGTGGCATTAACCCATGCCGTACTCTCCGGGCATGCTCTGGCAATGGAGCGGATGCGATGGGCTGAGCGCTACAAGCCACAAGTTCCTCGGAAATGGAGGCTGTGCCGGTTCTGTAAAGATCATCTCGAAGACGCCATCCACGCAATGTTTGTCTGCAAGCATACACCTCTGCGGGAACTCAGGAAGGTATTCTTCGAAAAATTGTTCACAACACTTCCTGAGCTGCGCGGTGTATACTCGGACCCTGGATTATTCTTCAAGGACCTGCTGGTTAAGCCTGAAATCATCGGGCTCCTCGGAAATTTGGCTTATGAAACCCTTGAGGTTTTCTACAGTGAGCCTATGCTGGTAATCAACCCAGCCTTATATACCCCCGATCAATAATATGGTTGAAATGTAGCCCTTGGCCGGCCGCTCAGCTGCTTATTTGATTCTGTTTCAATTTTTTTAGTTTTACTCTACCTATTTTTCTTTTCGTAGTTACTCCAGCATGCGTGCCCGGAGGGACTGTTGAGTTGAACGTGATTGAACGGGTCCTGGCCGCCGGGATTTTAGTGTCTTGTCCGAGGAATCGGACCGGATCACCCACGAGGTTTTAACCGAGCGACCTGCCTGCTCTTGTCCGAGCCAGGCCGGGGATACCGTCGATCACCTAAACTTTCCGCCCCCCTCTTGGTAGTACGTGTATTCTATGTATAGGGGCAGGTATATTTTAGCCTACATAAGCTACCATGTTCTACGTAGTAAACTGGCAGTTCCAATTGTGGGACCGCGTCAGTATAATTTACCTCCTCCTCCTCCCCGCATCTATCCCCGCCCTCCCGCGCGCAAATCTGGTCCCTCCTTTGTCTTTGCCTTGACATGTCTGTTTTTTGAACCTCATCTGAATCATCTCTAACGGGTTCTTTCTATTACTGACGCCCACATGAGAACCGACAGGCCGACACGTCACCGGGGACTTCGAGGAGTGAGTTACTTTTCCTTTCGCGAGTCCACTAGCCGAGTTCCGACTCTACTTGCTTGTTTCTCTTTCTTTGCAGAGGATGTAGAACAATCTGCGCGATTCGACTCCGCCACCACGGACTGAGTCGTCCGCCGTATGCTTGGCCCGGGCCGTCCGACTCACGAGGATTGTGGTTTGCCAGCTGGGAAGCAGCAATAGTTGCCGGCGGGTGCTGGTGCTGCCCGCGCCGGGAGCGGAGGCACCTTGCGGCGTGCGGATGGCGCGGACGGGGGGCCGTTATGTTCCAATTTAGCTCCCAGATTGTAGTGTGTCATTACATGTAGCTTGTCGTCGGTGGTATAGAGTCGCGGAGATAGACCATGGTGTCTGGATATAACAGCGATGGACACTTCCTTCCCTTTGTTGAGGGTGACTCCACGTTCCCCTCGCTCCTCGGACAGGTACTCGGATCCGAGCAGATGAACTCATCGGGATCGGCCTACGTCTGCAGGTCGTCTCATGTATAAATCCGCCCAGCTACCCTTGAACTCTCCGCTTACCCTCTCCACTACGGGCGCCCACTACAGCTGCTCCGTTCTCCTCACCGCACTCCACTTTGGCCCCGCCCAAAACCTCCACGTGAAAAGGATGTATTCCTGCCAGTACCACGCTGTGGAAGGGTGACCTGGCCCGCTCGTCGCCAATCCCCTTCACATGCATTTCAAGCGAAGTCTTCACTTGTTGATGAGATACCCATTCATTTTATTTTACCTCTTGCATGCTCTTTTACTGATTATTTTACTCATATAGCTTCATTCGTATCCGTTTTGCTCAATCATTTCTTACACGGCCACGCGAGTGCACCAGCACGTATTCTACCGCCGAGTCGATTCGCACAAGACATCGAAGACACTTTTTCGATCACACTGGAAATACTTTATATTGAACTCTTACACTCGTTGACCTATTCTCACAATTACACACCTTATCGTATTCACTACAGACATTTTACTTACATTCTATGTACCACCAAAGTGACAAGTTCAACCTCTTCGGGCATCTCGGACTATGCCGGGGATTGATTCGAAGTGGATTGGGCACCCACATTCGGCACTGAGCGGGGCAGTATTTATCTCCCTATACGTCTTTGCGTAGCTCCTGGATTGCTGGGGCCGGTTTGGACTTTAGCGGCGGCTTTTCACCATGGACTCTCGTAATTACAGCATCTTGATGTTCGCTTCTTTGTACATCACGGATCACCTTCCTTTACCTCTTACCACGTCCACATCCCGAGATTTTGAGCCACTTCGCGCGAATCCACCCTCGTTTGATCCCTTTTGAGCTAAGTTTCCATTTATATCTATCTTACTGAGCATTCTACACTTACAGCCATTGTTTCCTCATCAACACTTCCATTCTACTGCACGCCTCGATGCTCTGCCGGCACGACCAGACACGACCTCAGTCCACCAGCGGACTACCCCCTTCTTCTTCAACGCCGCGGCCGCCTACCAGAACTTGCTGTTTTGCAACTATACGGGGCATTGGTGGGCCTTCGGTATGGATGGATGACGGCTGGCGGGAAAACAGAACGGGCAGCGCGACCCAGGGCCGGGGATGTTAGTCAGCGCATCCGCGACAATTCCCGGTGACGTGAAATATTGCCCGGATAACTGGGGACGTACATAGAGGTGCGCTAAGGTGTTCCTGGGGGTAATTAAGCTGACTCGCTGCAGCCAACGTTGTCAATTTATTTGCACTCATTTGCCGGATATATACTTGACGAACCGAATTTCTTTCTGTGTACATTGGAGACTCCAAGCGAGCTCTTCGATTGCACGAGGGAGGGGACACAATTATAAGCATAGTACTTCGTGAAGCTCGCGCGATGTGCTGATAGGTTTGTTACGATTCAAGATCTGGCTGCTGCCTGCGATTTGACCCTTGAGATTTGAGAATCGAGAGCAAATCGACACTCGAGAGTCGAAAGAGACGAGTTATTCTGATGGTCCAGGAGCAGGAGGAAATGGGAGAGAATGGGTAGGGAACCAGGAGAGACAAGCTCGGATGTGTCGGCTTGCTTGCCCCACGGCCGAACTGATCCCAAGACGATCCGAAAATTCCGACGCTGTCTTTCACGCCCATCCAACGCCGACGACTAACATGCCACTGGCGGTCTCGATTTGACACATCTCGGGTGCACGGCTCTTTCACTCCTGGCATGAAGCAAGCTACATCTTATTCTGTAGCGGGAACCTCAAGTCGCACTGCGGTTTGTGCAAGGGTTTGGGTTTTCTCGAATCTCGATTAAGTACGCCTTCGCTAAATCTCAGAAGAGCGCCCAGCATACAACCGTGACCGCTCCCCGTGCCGACTACAATATCTCCTACGCCGGCAAACTCAGCCCGCCCGTACAGCGCGTACTTGGAAACATTTTCAGCCGCCGTGATGGTGAGCTCAATTCTAGTCCGGCGCGAATGAAACGATACATATCATGCACAGTACATCGACATCATCTATCCTTCTCAAGCTCCTCCAGCATAAGCTTCGCCAGTGATCAGTACAACTGGGCTCAAAAGAAAAGAAGCCACGCACTGCAAACCGCCCGCGCCACGCCACCGGCGCCCTCTCATCCTCCGCAATCTTCTTCGCTGCATCCTTAAACTCCCGCAACCACTCGAGCGACCGCGGGTCCTGGTCCGCTCCCCACGTTCCATACGCCATCTCTTCGTCGCAGCGCAGCACTGCTTCCCAGAGCGTCTCCCACACTCCGCGCTGCACCGGATCCTCGAGCGCGCGCAGCAGTAGCGGTGCCTGGTGGAAGAGCAACGAGAATGAGCCCGGCGACGCGAGGGTGTGATCCGCTTCGAGCCGCGCGACGAGCGCCCAGAGGCGCAGCAGCCCCTCCTGCGCGCGCCCGTACTCCGCGAGGTCCGCCAGGAACGACTCGCCTTCCTCGTATTCGGGATCAGGAACCAGCATAAATCTGGGCCCGTCGTATTTGTACCCCGGCGGCGCGGGAATCTCGCTGCGCCGACCTCGTCAGCAAGGCGATTTTTCTAGCAGGAAGTCAAACGCACCTGAGTTGTGCACGCAGCGTCGGGAAAACGACCGAGTTCCCGAAAGCGCCCATTCCGTCTGCATCGTCACGCTTGAGTCCCTCCTCCTTCAAGAGCCCGAAGAGCGCCGCGACCAGCGCGATGTACTCCCTCGACTCGCTGAACTCACGCGTCGCATCCATCAGATGAGCGCAGGCGTAGTAGAACAACATCGGCTGGTGTTCTGGCGCGTCGAAAAGTGCGAAAAGCTGCGCAGCCGTCGTTTCGTGCGAGAGCTTGTACAGGACGAGGTTCATCACGAATGCGCGGATGGCGGCATCCCATGCATCCTGCTCCTGTTCAGACGCGTTTGGCCCTTCCGAATAGGGCGGTGGGAGGCGAGGAGAGTCAGGGGCTGCCATGGGGGATGGACGAGCAGATGAAGGTGAGAGCGAGGTGAGACTTAGGTGAGACGTCACATCACTATGCGCACAGCCTCCCCCTGATCACACGGATCCCTGTTGAAAGCCCGCCCGCGTTTCAGGTAGAGCTTCAACCCGTCCCGTAGGGTTGGTTTCAACAGAGGAGACGGGACGGGTCCCGCCCGTCCCGCCCGTGACGGCCGTTCGACGGATTCGATGAGGCATTCTGGCGGCATCATATGGTGTCAGCAAATAAATTGATGTGAGGGCACTGAAAAATCAATTCAAGCTATTTACTCCTCCAATGATTTTGTGGCCTCCACTCGGCGAAGAAAAGCCTTTGAGATCAGCTGCATGGTCAAAGCGGGCAACACTGATTGCATCAATCTTATCAATCACCTTGTTTTCGCCCCGATTTTTGCCCCAACCAGTGGAGTTTTCATCGGTGATCCAGATTTCAACGGAGAGTCAACCAGATTTGAGCGGTATTGCTCAAATTTGCGTCATTTCCGGGTAGACCCGTCCAACCCGTCCCGTCTAGGTCCGGGGGTCAAGTTCAGGATGGACGGGTTGAAACCCTATTTTCAGGATATTAGGGGAGTACAATAGCGGAAGAATCCTGGTTCAACGGCGTCTGCCCCCGGTATCCATGTAGAGCTAGGGGTCAGGGCTCTTGGTGAGGATATAAAAGGTGCTCATGCTGGTGCGACATTTCTTCACCCTCGACTTGCAACTTGGGTTCCTTCCATTTCGGCAATTTCATTACCGCAGGTCCGTTTTCATCGCCGCCTATGGCGGAGGCCTCTGCTTATATCCTGCCTCTCAGGTTCGGTCTTATTTTTCGTGCTTTTTCTCAAATCACGACGATCAACACACCTCTAATTAGAATACACTACTATGCACCATTGCCTCCTCGCCCTTTTCGTGGTTCTGCCTCGCCCACATCAGGAAAATCTGAAACTGCTTTGGAGACCATCATAGTTCAACAAAGACATGATAGATCTCATAGCACACCCTCGTCTATATAGAAAGGTGGGAGGGGCGGTTTCAACCAGAAAGACCACCATAGACGGCACCAAGTCTATCACAGTGGCATAGAGAGCATAGTCGCAATAATTATCATAGTTCTCAAAGTACTTATAATGACCGAAGTAAACAATGTAAAAGAAGTAAATTGCATTCCCAAAGCACTATGAGTACAAAGATACAAGTAACTCTACGAAGTCAACGTACACTTGGTATTGATCGGAAGAAGTTTGGATATTGTTGGGCAACTCCGAAAGATTGGAATGACAGGGAGAACAAACAATGAACTTGCACGTATGTAGTTGTGTGGCGAAGATTGCTGAGTTGATAATTTAAGACTTGCGGTCGCGCGTTAAGGGAACAATAAACTTGCGGAAGATTGATGGCTTGAGTTAATTTGAGACTCGTGTTTGGGGCGACAGGCGTGCAGGGGAGATCTCGGCTGGTCGTGGTCAACTTGGGGTCCAGCTTGATCAAATTGAACGGAGCGGCATGACATTCAGCTTTGCGCGGTAGCCACAAGAGACGGTGGAGGAGTCTTGGTTTATTCTTGCGGGGAGCCAATTGGGACGGATGAAGGCAGTCATTTACGAAGGTGTAGGCGGTGGGATTTGAGTAGCTTGTTGTCAAAGAACCGACATACACAGCGGAGAGCGACATGGGAGGCGACTTGAAGTGGAGACGATGAGGGGAAAAGACAAGAGACGCCAGCAAATCCATCAAGTTGATCAACGTTGACACCCTGATGCGCACGGACCATCATGACACCCCATCATGATTCCGACTGTCACTCTGGATCTGACGACGACGCCGGCACTCGCTCGCCTCCCTGTAGGCTGTTCCCATACTCTGAGTCTAACAAATGCGAGTCAAGTCATTTGATTATTTCCATTGAATTTACCTGCCATCAGAAGAGGCCTTAAAGTGTGGAGCGAGCCAGTCTGGAGTTTACCGCGTGCCGTGTGTTAGCCGGTGGGGGGTTACTACATAATCATCGGACTTTGAATTGTAGGCTTGCCTCCACCGCTTCAGCCTGACCTCAAAAGATAAATTCCATGATGCCAAATGGATTGCGTGTGAACCCTGACAAGACTTGCCTCTTTATAATCTTCGTAATCTCCCATGTTCGACGAGAAACGGAACACCGCCGTTCCCACGTGGCCGGCTCATCAAATCTCGGCATCGCAATGTCGAGGTCCAGGCGAGGGAAATGACTAGCAGAGGGCCTTATTTGAGGGCCTTGCATCTGAATTCACCTCGAAATCATCAACAGATGCGTCGTAGCCATCGTTGAACGGTTCGAGAAATTTAAGATTACAGAATAAGGCCCACCTCCGATCAAACACCTCAGGTAATCGATAGACTACAACATCGCGAGGTACAAGTGAAAATTATTGTACTGTCTGTTTATAAGAGACTAGGAGTGAGCATAGACTGTGAGAATACAACTGCCTTTTTTTGGAACCCATGGAAGACGTGCATAGACAATCATAGGGGATGTGTCAGATGGAAAGACCCAGAAAGACTCAGAAAGACCATGAGAGAGCACGGGAGACCATCATAACCTCCACTGTCACTTCATAGCATTTCAGATTTTCCTGATGCAGACGGTACCGGTCCAAACCGGCACTGACCGCGACTTGTTCCTGCATATCTTCAATAACGGTACCGGTGAAGTGCGCTTGGATCCTCCTGCTTTCTGGTATTGCGAGCTTACGGTGGGTGCAGGGAGTTATAATGGACCCGGCCTGCACGGGCGCGACGCTCCTGGAGCACGCAGTCGGGTCCAACATGGCGACTTTCGTGAACACCAAAAACGGGATCAGGAAGAAGCAGTTCAAGGACTTTCGCGTGCTGATCACGCAGCCTGACCCCACCTCGAGCGTGAGCACGTTCTGGGGTGTGGTATGTCTGTTCGCCCTGGGCGTGGATGAGTAGCAACTGATTGGTCGTTGGTAGATGACGCACGGGCAAGCGCCGAAAGGCAGGTTTGAGACGACTTTGTGCGCAGAGGTGTAGGTGGTACCGCGCTGTATCACTTTTGATGTATTATGCAGGGGGGGAGGGAGATGACACTCAGTGATATCTCTCTTCTCCCCTCGTCGGTTGAGTCGGACGCGCACAGACAGTGCCGGCGCATGAATTAGTATCGTCCTCATCTATCCTTCTTCATTTACAAGATGAGCTGCGCGAGACATTATCAGCACCAATCTGTCATGACCTCCCTCGTCGTACGCTTAAGCGAGTCGCACCTGGCGAGTAGAGGTTTACTCACGACGGATGGCATCAGCATGCGGCTCGATGGGATCCCGTACAGATCAATGCGGGAAGTCTGTGCATAGGATTGAGGTCCTGATACTAACTTGAGCTGGAAGACAGGATTCGCGAAATTAAAATGAGCGCTGAGTTTGAGCTGAGCAACGTGGGTCCGGAGTGACGATGCTTGTGGCGGTGAGGCGGATAAGCTCGGAACCTGCCCCGGTCAAAGCGAGATATCGCACCAGTGGTGCTCGGCTTGATGGCCGTGAGCTTGACAACAGACAGCAAATGATTGCCCAACAGGTTCATCCCGAAATTGAACTGGGCCGATTTATTGTTGTACCTGGCTTGTCCTACGCCACTCTGTAAGTGTTCCGTTAACGCAGTCAAAAAATGGAGAGCTATTGACGAGGTGTCAGATGCGGCTGGTATGAAGGAAAAGAACAGGCTAAGCACACCTATAGGCACGCCGGAAGTTCTATTTGAACCCCAAAGTATCGGATTGGACTCAAATCAGACTGAAATTCAAGCGGATTCAAGTAGTTTGTTTCAGTCCAAGAATCAGCTTTGCATTCGGCTTGATTTAGTCCCATCTCGATAGTTTGTATTTCGAATAGCACCTCAGGCGTGCCTGAATTTGGCGATCTTGAAGGTATGCCCACATGACAGTACATCCTTCTGCCAATTCCCTGAGCAGGCGTACATTCAAGATTGCGATATTTAGGTGCACCCGAGGCGCTATTTGAACCCAACAGTATTGAATCGGGATTAACTCGTACCGTCGACCGCACCTCTCCAGCAAGTTCTCCCCCCGCCCCCCAGACCCCTCCGCCCCTGCCTCGCGCAGTCCCACGCCAGCGACGCCACCTCCCTCAGCCTCCCGCGGCGCAGCACTCATACTCCCTCGAGCTGAAATCAAAGCTGAGTCAATTAGTTTCAGTCCAGCAACCCGTTCTGATTTCAGCTCAACTTGATTTTAATTCAATACTTTGGGTTTAGAATAGCACCTCGGCTGCGCCCAAATTTAGTCAGAGTTGAAAGATCCCATTCTAAACTTGGAAGATTCAGCTGCTCTCCTCCTGGCCCTCCAAGCATCTCATCTCCACTTCCTCGTAGCCCTCTCCATTCAGACTAAAGTACAACACGGTTCGCAATTGGTCAGCAATCGGAAATGTTCGGAATTTCGGAGATCCGAGGCGATCATGTGTCTGGTCTGTGTCAATATTTGTATCGCTTCACCTTGCTCAATGCTCCCGATCGCCACCACCGCTCCTCTTCCCGCACTTTCTGGCGCGATGGTACCCGTTCCACATCGTACTCTGGCTCGCGGTTTGCAATGCTGCTGCTTCAAGGGCCCTTTTGACGCACTGGAAGAGGCCTCGCCGTTCCAGATTCCTTAGACTCGACGTGTGCTAGTGGCAAGTCCGCTGCGTACAAGTCGAAGCACTCCCCGGGCTCGATTCAGTGATATTTTCATTATCTCAGATCTGCTGAATGATTCAAGAAGTCCCGCCTTTGCGATTCGGATGAGGCGTATACTGCCGCATCCACGGCTTCGCTGCGAGGCTTACTCAGTCCTGTTTGCAAGTAGGCTTTCTCCATGGATGCACACCTTCAACTCAGTCATTCCACTGTATCGACGGTTTTACTCGCGCAGGACGACAACGAATACGCAATGATCTGGGTTGGATGTGTTAATCTCGACGCCAATACTGCATATACCCGGCGGAAAATCCTTGGAATTCATTCATCTCCTCTCTCTCATGTCTCCTGCTTTCCTAAACTCACGCCATTTCATTTCGTCCCACCGCTGGCCTCGCCTCTGCGTCGTCGACTCTGACTCGACCCCCTTCCGGTAGAAGTCAGCCCTCGGTATGTATCCTCTCCACGACGCGCATATACCCTGATATGCGACGTGCAGATATATTATGGCATTCGAGAGGGCACCATGCATTCGAAGAGGGTCGTTATGCGTTGTTCTTTGCACGCATTCACAATGGCGTGGTCACCTCCGCCATCCTCTTTCGCCGCCGATCTCTCCGCGAGCAGCGTTGATCGGAATTTAAGCTCGTGCCAGAGTCGTCCCTCCGCCCCTCCACCTAACCCTTCCATTCCCATCATCCATTCTTCCTGAATTCTTATTTCTTGCACTTCCCCTCCTTCCCCTTCGATTGGCTTTACTCATTCTTTACCCCAGATCCATCCGCCGGCGGGATCTCATCGTGAAATTGTAAGTTAGCTTCCCCATGAACATCGTACTGTGTTCATGTTCTAAAGCCAATTCAAGTTATTTCTTACGGTGCTCTCAAGCGGATACCTCATCCACTTTCCTTTCGACCGGTCTTCTTCCGATTCGGCCCGGACGAAAAACGAACACAGATAATTTGGACATATTACGCTACGTCTCTCCTAACTTGGCCCCTGCAAATTCTCACCTTCGTCTGCACGTCACTCTCCCTCATCACAATGTGAACGTCATACACTGACAACGCATGGGCGAGGCGGGCATCGGGGAACGAGACCAGCTGACCTCGGCAGGTGACCCGATCAGTGCACGGGTGCAGACGGCGGCTCGCGTAAGCGGCGCGTAGCTCCATTCCCGTGCTTCTCCGTCATGTGGATGTCTTACGGCGCGGCATAAAGTCTCACATCGCGGCCGCTGCCTCCTTGATCCCCCTACCATGTTCACCCCGACGCTCACCACCGCGCTGCTCCTCGCGAGCAGCGCCCTTGCCTCCGGCGGCAGCGTCCAGGAGGTTCTCCGCCGCCAGACGCAGGCCACGAACGCCTCCCACTCGTTCGACGTCGCCAGCTGTCCCGGATACACGCTCCACGCGCTGTCCGAGACCAAAAGCGGCTTGACCGCACGACTTAGCCTCGCGGGCGCCGCGTGCAATGCGTTCGGGACGGACGTCGCCAACCTCACCATTCAAGTAACTTACGAGACCGAGTCAAGGCTGCACGTCCACATATTTGACACCGCCAATTCGCAATTCACGATCCCCGAGTCCGTCTTCACGCGGCCCAGCGCATCGAAATCCAACACCGCCAATAAATCCGATCTGGTCTTCAACTTCGATGCGAGCCCGTTCGCGTTCTGGATTACGCGCCGCGCTACCCCGCACGCTGCGCCCCTGTTCGACACCCGCATCGCCTCGCTGCCGCCGACGCCGATTGCGCCTGTCATCGCGGGTGACAACTCGACCGCGCTGCCCGGGTTCCCGCTGGTGTTCGAGAACCAGTATCTTCAGGTGCGCGTCTCCGCTTCTCCGCATGCCGTAAATTAACCCGGCTTCTGTTCTAGCTGGCCTCCGCGCTGCCTTTAGGCGCGAACGTCTACGGCCTGGGCGAAGTTGTGTCAAGCAGCGGGATCCGCCGCGATGTAGGGACCAACGGCGGAGTGGGGACGATCCAAAACGACTGGGGTGCGCGTTCTCTCCGTCGATTGAGACTGCGTCTAATATTCACCAGCGCGCGACATCGCGGACCCCATCAACGAAAACATCTACGGCGTGCACCCGATCTACCTGGAGCACCGTTTCAACAGCACGACCAACAAATCGCAGTCGCACGGCGTCTTCCTCCTCAAGTGCGTCCCCTTCTTTCCTCACTTATTCCTCCCTAAACTAACCTCTCGCAGCCCCGCAGGCGCCGACATCCTCCTCCTCACGCCCCCCTCCTCCAACACCTCGCTCATCGAATACCGCCTCCTCGGCGGCACCCTGGACTTCTACTTCCTCTCCGGACCCACCCCCCAGACCGTCATGCAACAGTACGCCGCGGTCGTCGGCACGCCCACCTGGCAGCCTATCTGGGGCTTCGGATTCCAGCTCTGCCGCTGGGGTTACCCCAGCCTCGCCGCCGTGCAGGAGGTCGTCGCGAAGATGCGCGCGGCGGCGATCCCGCTGGAGGTGATGTGGAATGATATTGATTTGTACCATGCGTTCCGCGATTTTACGGCGGATCCGGTAAGCTTTCCTGCGGAGGGAATGAGGGAGTTCGTGGCGGATTTGGTAGGTGCCCCGAATATCCCCTTATTCATTTCAAGGCTGATTCGGGTTTGGGGAGTAGAAGAAGAATAACCAGCATTGTGCGCCGTTCTTACCCCCTCGCATAGACACGCCTAATTCTCGAACTCACAGACATCCCGATCGTGGACGCTGCCATCCCCAAGGAAATCAATAGCACCGACTTTGTGCGTTCCCCTCCCCCTCCCCTTCCCTGCGCATTACTGACGCCTCCCGCAGTACGCACCCTACGCCAAGGGCACCGACCTGTGCGTCTTCATCCATTTACTTTCCACAGCATAGCGAGGCTGATGATGTGGATTTACAGGGACGTGTTCATCAAGAACCCAGACGGGACGGAGTACATAGGGCAGGTGTGGCCGGGGTTCACGGTCTTCCCGGACTGGTTCGCGCCGAACACACTTGCGTGGTGGACGGAGGCGCTGGGGAATTGGAGCAAGTCTGGGGTCGAGTTCAGCGGTATCTGGCTCGACATGAACGAGGCGAGCTCGTTCTGCGATGGGTCATGGTGCGCTTCCTTTTTTATTCTTGTCTCAATTCTACTGCTAATGTGCTTTAATGACAACAGCGGAACGGGGATAGATATTAGCAATACCTCCAGTGCGTTTCCCTTTGCGCGAGAGTTGCAAAAGGAATATATACTGACGACGTCGCGCAGCGCCGTTCATCCTGCCGGGCGAGCCGGGGAACCCCGTCTCGGAGTACCCGGAGGGGTACAATGCCACGCTCTCAGGCCCGAGCGGGAACATCACCGTAAACGGCACGCTGACGTTCGGCGCGAGCGCCTCCGCCGCACTTGCTGCGCGTGGTGTCGGCGCAGGCACGCAGATTGACGTGGACCTCAACGAGCCTCCGTATGCCATCCACAACGGTACGCCCCCATAATTGTAGACGTATACGCTGTGCTGATGCGATGGTAATTAGCGAACGGGCGTCTCTCGCTGCACGCGCTGGCGACGAACGCGACGCACGCGGGCGGATACGCGGAGCTCGACGTGCACAACCTGTGGGGGCTGATGGAGGCCGAGGCGACGCACAAGGCGCTGCAGGCCGTCCTCCCCGGAACGCGCCCGTTCATCATCAGTCGCTCCGCCTTCGCCTCTGCGGGCAAGTGGGCCGGCCACTGGGTGCGCTCCCCTCTCCTTCCCCTCCTTTTATTTATTTATTTATTTATACGCACACAGCTGGGTGACAACTTCAGCAAGTGGGAGTACATGTACTTCTCGATCCAGGGCATTCTGCAGCACCAGCTCTTCCAAATCCCGTTCGTCGGAGCGGATACGTGCGGGTTTAACAACAACTCCGACGAGGAGTTGTGTAACCGCTGGATGCAGCTCGCCGCGTTCACGCCGTTCTACCGGAACCACAACATCAAGGGCGCGATCCCACAGGAGCCGTTTGTGTGGGATAGCGTCGCGGCGGCGTCGCGCACGGCGATTGCCGTGCGCTATGCGCTGCTGCCGTATTGGGTGCGTGGCATTGTGGAAGCGCGCGTTCCTTCTAACGTCTAACGCCTTATGATATGTAGTACTCATTGTTTGCGAACGCGTCGATGGACGGGACCCCGCCCGTGCGCGCACTTTTCTGGGAGTTCCCGGACGAGCCCGAGTTGTTCGCGGTCGACCGCCAGTTCCTCGTCGGAAGCGACATCCTTGTCACGCCTGTCTTGACGCCCAACGTCTCGAGCGTCGATGGTGCGTACTCTCTAGGCGGTTAAGTAGCACGAAATTAATATTATTGGCAGGGATCTTCCCCGGGCGGGGCAAGACCATCTGGCGCGATTGGTACACTGGCGCGGTGCTGAACGCTACGGCTGGCGCAAACACAACGCTCCCGGCGCCGCTCGGGCACATCCCTGTGCACGTCCGCGGCGGGGCGGCGCTCCTGCTCCACCACGCCCCCGCGTACACCGTCACAGAGACGCGCGCGGGGCCATTCGCGCTGCTCGTCTCGCAGGACGCAAGCGGGCACGCCTTCGGCTCGGCATACCTCGACGACGGGGTCGCGAGCCCGCCGGGCCCGAGCACGACCGTCACCCTCGAGGCGCGCGCGGACAGAGTCCGCATCAGGGGCAAGGGCAAGTTCCATGTTGCGCAGAAGCTCGCGGCGGCGACGGTGCTGGGCGTCGCGAAGAAGCCCACGGAGGTGAAGGTGGGCGGGGACCGCGTGAAGGGGTTCACGTATGCGGCGGCAGAGAAGAGGCTCGTGCTGGCGGGCCTTGCGGTGGACTTGAACGAGGATACGACGATTGAATGGAAGTGAAGGGTAAAAATTGTACATTGTGTGACGTGGGCCACGTCCGTAGCAGCAGGAATTTGCGAAATTCTCTTCTTTTATCTGAACGATTCGCAAATGGACTTCACGCTTTGCCGACGAATTTCGATGATCGTAAACTGGAGTTCTGTTCGAGTAAATTATGTCTGAGGCAACACCCACGACACGGGACTCCGTATCAGGTTGCACATGACTGAATTGTGCAGTGACTTGGTCTGAGAGGAGAGTAGACTGCTTCATAATCCCTACACGAGTAAATAAAGCCAACAAGTTGAGCATAAGGACTATAGTGGACGAATCACGCGAACCGCGGCACAATCTCTGTCTTTATGAACTCCTCCAGCGATCCAAACTTCATCCCGAGCGCGACCAAAGCAGGGTTGGGGATGGGCGTGTCTCTGTAGAAACCGATCTTCGCCTGCAACAGGAACTGTGGAGAGCAGACGCTAGTTAACCATGGACCACGAGGGGCCAACCACATACCATCTCGTCTATTTCGAGGAGCCCGGCAGTCTCGAGAGGTGTGAAGGTCACCTCTTTCTTGATGGCTGCGCGACTATCAGTCGCTGGCCAAATGGCAGAATAAATGGACGGACCGGCGGCGATCGCGGCAGTAAATTGCGGGTAGGTGAACTGCATGCTAATCACGGGGAACGCCTTTCCCAGTACTTCTTTGGCGGGGGTGTAGTTGGAGAGCAGGGCGACGGCGGCTGGGCCGAAGTCGTGCGCGCCCCAGGTTGCTTCCTGCGTGTCCTCTGGGCCGTACTTGGCGATGGCGATCGTATAGCCCGTGTCAGTCTTTTGTAACGCTCCGGTCCTGCGTAAACCCGGGTCGGTGACGGTGGCCAGTGACAAAGAAGCATTTATGACGCACTTCCACAGGTTGTCAGCGAACCAGCCTGTGAGTAACACGGCGTATGGAACTCCCGAGGCTTTGAGGTAGTCCTCGATGACGGCTTTGTCTGGTAATCCACGGATGTTTATGACATGTGTAGGATGGAAGCGGAAAGACCCTACTGTCCAAGTGGTAAACGTGTGTGTAAAGTCCTTTGGATGCTTTCGTCGCGTTCGGAAGGGAACTTTCGTGGCGGAATTAATGTGTGAATCACCTGGACCGGAAGCGAAAGCCTACCTCCAGATAAAGAACTTCACTCCGGCGTCCTTCGCGGCGTCGACAAGATACTTACCCTGAGTGATCTCACCTCTACCCTTGGGGTCGGCGAGGAAGATTTCTGGATCCCAGAAGTTCGTGGTCTAGAGGACGCAGATTATAATAAAGCTCTAGGGCAGAAGAGCGAAGATAGGAATGAAAATGCACGTACCCCGAATACCGCCTCGCTCCCGCGGATGGCAGCCTTGACCGATTCGAGGTCGAAGAGATCTGCCTTGACTACCTCAACTCCCTTGGCAATCAACGCCTTGCTCGCGGCCGAGTCAAGACTTCGGGAGACCGCGCGAGGTGTGTATTTTCCGTCGGCCAGAACAGCATCAAGCACCGCGGAACCTGGACCTTTAGATGTGTATAATTATAATCGAGATAGCCGGATACTCTGCGTCCCAGTCGCGCCGAAAATGCTGATAATAGGCATGATTATTGTTTATTTCCCGGGGAGGTTGGTGGAAGATCGGATGTCTCAGATGCAGCAACCTTCACGGCTTTATAGCCCCCGATGCCGTCAATCTTGCATTTCGGGAGACCGCTGCGAAACCAATCAGACGCCCACGTTCGTGTGAACTATCTCGTCAAAGGCGGTGTTCCGTGGTGAGTCAGCCCAACCATGAGAAATAGTCACACCACATTTGGCAGAAGGCAGAATTTGCGGTAGTGAATGATATGATATGCCGGGGGTACTTGCAGCAAGACTCGGGTGAGTCTCAGCATGCAGGCAAAAGGAAAAGAAAAAAAAAATACAGGCGCCATTAGGTGCCTGCGTGCCACCTGCGGCGCGCAGGTGCTCGTCACGTCAGCTACCCAAGAATATGATGTGAACTGCATTAGAGCTTAGAGGACAATTCCTTCACGCGATGACGAAATTCCTGGACATAGAGGTTAATGTCGGCAGATCCGTCGGGAAGGCGAGCGGGACCGCGGAGACAATGACGGAGCAGACGAGCGTAAGCAGGGAGGCGGAAGCGGTTAAATGTATTTTTCTGACCCCAGAGGAGCTGAAGAGTCGGTTTTGGACTCTGCCAGGTGTCCCGCCCTTTATACTATTCCCGGTAACTTTAGTTACTGGGTCTTAAGGCGCCTGGTGTTGACAGGTCTCGCAGAGCATCACATTTTGGTCATCACTTCTTGCATAACCCCAAGATACGCCTTCGCTTCGCTGGGCCGGCGTTGTGGATGGGCATGAGAACATTAGAACGTGAATTGATTCATCGTATAATACTTATCTAGCTACCTCCGCCTCCGTGCCATCAAATTGCTTGCGTCCAAAGATTACCGCAAAGATATCATCAGCGGGAATCTTGGCTCCTGGATATACGCTGGTAAAAAATCTTCCACGACGTTGAAAATCATGTGAGCCTCGACAAAATACAAGCAGGCCCGGATTAGACTGGGCAACATTTCACAAGCCTCGCCTCGACAGCAATACAGAGACAATTTCCCAGTGATGGCAAAGATACTGACCGGACTGGGAGAGGACCTGCCAACGGTGTGTTGCCACGAATCGATGTGATGAAAAGAAACT
Source organism: Mycena vulgaris (assembly GCA_029204335.1). NCBI lineage: Eukaryota > Fungi > Basidiomycota > Agaricomycetes > Agaricales > Mycenaceae > Mycena > Mycena vulgaris. Next base: position 91,832 of record JARGYA010000470.1, read on the forward strand.
CAAATTACGCAGCTCTATTGGGCTGTAAGTGCGGTTATCAACCTCAGAGGCTTCACGGCCACTTCCCTGACGATCCTTCAACAGCATGCACAGAGACTGGAGTTCACGTTTCACATGTTATCCGCCTACTCCTCTGTCTCCACCCGATCCTTTTCCGATATCAAAGCATTGTACAGTTTGGCAGACGTCTGGAACCAGATGGTCGACGGGGATGAGCCGTATCCCCATTCGAGTCTGAGCACCAATAACGGGATGCATTTCGAACTCAGGTAAGCCAACTTATGCAATACATTCCCTTATCGGGCCACTACAATTTTCGCGGTGGAAATGTTTCCTTTGCTTACCCCGGCGGAAAATCAAAAGACAACGCCTTCAAGAATCTCACGTTGGAGATTCCAGCCGGATCCCTAGTGGTCATAGTCGGAGTCAACGGCAGCGGTAAATCAACTGTGATCCAGCTGCTGAACCGGTTGCACGACGTCGACTTGGGCGAGATCCTAGTGGACGGTTTGCCGATCAAGAACTACCGGATGGTCCAGGCACTTCTTACCCAAGATCAAAAACTCTATCCGTTGACACTCGCCGAAAATATTGGCCTGGGGAATCCGGACCGCGTCAATGATATCGAGATGGTCATGCAGTCAGCGGAAGCCGGCGGTTCGTATCAAAAAACTCAACGATGGCGTCAACACGGTTCTGGCCCGTGTCAACACGGCCAGCGGATCGCCTCTCAAAAAAGACAAGCGCAAGAAATTGCAGTCGATCCTTGAGAGCTTAGAGAGGAAGGCCGATGTCTCGGGTAAGGTTCTTGCTGATTACCTTCCGAGCTATACTTAGTGCCATGTCCTGGCGGACAGAAACAGAGGCTGGTCGCGTGAGCTCTCCTACGAAACTTCCAGAACCCGGATCTTCCTGCGTTTCCTGTCCGGGGACATCCAGTTCGCCGTTGCGGACGGACCGAACTCTGCATTGGATCCCAAGGGCGAGCACCAATTGTTTCAGCGTCTGAGGAAAGCGCGCGAGGGCATGACTTTGATCTTCGTTACGCACCTGCTTCGGACACTTAGTGAAGCATGCTGATCTGATAATGGGAGAGCATCGGTTTATGTCCCTCAACAATGGCTGAAATATCTATAGATGCATGAAAGACGGGCAAGGAGCAGAGTCGGGGACGTACAAAGAGCTCATGGAGCGTCGTGGGGAATATTCTGAACTTTATAATGGCCAGGCGCAGGCGTTTGCGGATACCCCGGAGAGGCAGTCCACGACTCCCCGGCAATGAGGTCTGCCGGTATTTCGTAGATGTCTCAATATCGCTAACGCGGATGTTGGTGGGGAACCAAGATGGAACAGGACGATAGGAGCCGGAAACACATATACACCGTTGCTCCGTGTAGCCCGCTTTTTTCAGACTCGCTGTATGTATGTATGTATTGTGTATGTAATGTTGAACTCGGCATCGATAACAAAATTTGACGGCATCACGGCGATCTGTGGTTGTGCGACAACTGTTGAACTGCACAACACGAGGCTATGGGCCACTCTCAGTTGCTTAGTGAATGCTCAACTGTAGCGTAGACAATATTGGAGCTGACGATTACTGCTGGTTACTAGCGCGCGCGCATCCGAGGGGAACATTCCAGGTCACGGAAGAAACCCGCCCTTCGCAACACTCGATTATAAACACCGTACTGAATGTGCCAATTGGCTATTAAGGGATAGGTGTATAGGTAATTATTGCGTATGTAGGAGGGAGCTGAACTAGTCAATCTTGTGCCCGCACTGGAGGAGGACCGTCGCTACCACACACGTCTCTAGAAGGCCGGCCGTAACCGCGGTAGAAGTCAGCTCAAGCGAGACGGTGCCGTCGTCCCCTCGACAGATCCGCGCAAGCAGCTCTGGAGTCGCGGTTCCTGCTGGGTATAGCTGCGGGTACCGACGAGGTCAGGATGATTTCAGAGATTATTTGGGATGGGACGTACACAAATTGTACTCTTTTGAGGCGCCCAGATGTATTGCTGGCCGCTCACCTTCATCACCCGATGACTGTATTTCAAACATATGTCAGCGAATGCGTGTCCACCGAGAAAAAACTGACCTCGCATCAGGAGACAAGGCCAGCCACTCCGAAACGCGTTGCTTAGAAAATACATCCCGGATCTCGACCAGCGGGCGATCCTTCCATTCTATGAGGCCGATGACCTTGCCGTCGGGATTCTTTATCGCGGAATAACCGGGTAATGAAGGGTCCGTCGTAATTTTAAAGTAGGGGTATGTGTTCCGGCCGAGTACGGTGCAGTTTAAGATGGTTGGCTTGAAGGCAGTGAAATAAAAGGTGACCAAATTAGACGCTGAGGGATCAGCAGCGAAAGGAAGGGCGCCGTGAACAGATGGCACTCCGGGTACCGCTCTTCTGACGTTGGAGTTCGACCAAGTCGCGTAGGGATTGATATGCGAATACATCTGTGGGACGGGTCGACGGTGTGGAAACTCCTCACTCACTCGACGGTATTTATACTGGTTAAAATGAGGAGCAAAAACCCAGCGCCCTCTTTGTCCGAGGGATACGGTGATCCGCGTACGGGTGACTCCTCAAGCCACGGGTGGAAAACAAAAAGAAGCTAACTGGCGATCGCGGAGGGTCAAGGGGAAATCTGATCGGGGCAAAAACACACTACCCAAATTAGCGACGACATGGCAATTGAGATCTCCGTTGCGTACGAGGAAGTCCTGACTATGCTGAAACGAGCGCAAGGATTTCCCCAACGATGAGCTCCAGGCGACAGCGACAGAGAAGCTTGGAGCAGTTGATACTAGCATGCCGCATGCGGTCAGAGGAATCGCGGACATCCCTGGCAGCAGATACGAGTTGCGCCAGAGTGAATCAAAGTACACTGGAAATGGACGGAAAATAGGATGCCATGACAGAAGGCGGGGACCCACCAGACATAGGACAGACAGTGTGCAACAGTTTTTCGGCGATGATTGAATGAATGGTGCATCATGTACCGCTTCGTCAGTTCGACTTAGCCGAGCTACTACATTTATCAGGTTCATGCTTTGGCGCAGCAATCACTGACCGCGTAGTTAGTCGGGGCTGGCAGTGACTGCTGGCGGAGAAGTTTTTTGTCGGTGCATTGATCCGTCGAGCGTAGCCATCGAGAAGAATGCCATCCGCGCTGTCCATTTTGATCCTCTGAACAGCCGTCGGCCAGGGAGGACAGCCCCCTAGGATACCCGCACCTGAATTCAATTGCTCTTCACCGCGAGTGGGGAATCCATAGTTGGCGCTAGCCCACTGCGAGCCGCCGCATTGGAGGAACACTTCCGAGTATCGAGAGCTGTTAGCCACGAAGGTGAATGGCGGTAGACTTTGGAGAGCCAGATGTCCAAACAGGATGCCGCATGACGTGTCCCCGGCAGAAGTCACGTGGGCATTGTCCCATCCGGTTGTACCCAGACGCAACCACGCTCAGGCGAACCCGCCGAGCACGTCCTTTTCAAAGTTTTCTAATGTCCCAGCTGAGGCCGAGTAAAAGCAGCTATTCCGTTGCGGAATGAACGGGAAGTAACGCTTGCATAAATGTCGAATTCAACTCTCTGTGCCACTGCGCTGGAGCGCTTTGGCCTCCTCCGCCGTAGCGCCTGTTTTTTTTTTTAAATTGACCATGGGCAGTCCATTTGCATATCCCGCGTGTTTCTTCCAGACGATATCTGGGAGTTAACGAGTCTATACCCTCCCTAGGTTCCATCCTGTTCAGTCATCCCACTCGCCTTTCTGTCCCGACTTTGATGCTGCTATCATTAATCATGGACTCGGTCCAAGGGTACGGAGGTAAGCATCTGCATACCGGAGCGTAATCAATGATTTCGCACCGCCGAGCTCAGTCGGTCCTTTGGCTCCCCGCTATACAATGAGCAAGTCAGCGTTCGGGCATATCGGGCTTCAGGATTGCAGGGATCCTCCGAGCCGAACTGCGAGGATTCAGGATCATGAAAATTTGATCATTGTATTGACGGCTCTCGTTTGGACGAAAGGGCCATGTAAAACAGGCGGTCCGGTTGATGAGTATCACATAGCCCCTTGACGCCCGCTTAGCGCCAATCTTTAAACTTAAAGCTGGGATAAATGGGATGGATGGTTGATGGAATGGAGAATCAGGAAGAAAGGCTCGTACCGGTTGGGAATAGTTAGTATAAGGCGTCCAAGTCTTTTGAGGTGGCGTCGCGGAGGTTTAGCATGAAACAGAAGTTACAGAACGACCGGTGATCAACCTGGTTGGATTCGGGAGTACAATTTATCCCAGCGGGCAGTCGTCCGTGCTGAACTCTCCGCATTGGAGACGCGAAACGGAAGGATATGTCAATCATCGTGGTACCACCAAAAAAAGTTCGGGTGTCCAAAGAATAGAGTAAACATTTGAGTGCAAATCTGTAGCCGGGAGACCCAGTGAGAGTAGTTGAGAGCGGCACGGACGACTTCCGGACAAAATCCTTGTAGTTGTCGGGATCACGAAAACAATCACAAAATCTTTGGGTTCCGACCTCTCCATCGCCGACCGATTCAGCTTCCGTAACTCCGCCGACGACCAATCCTTCCGCTGAGTTCCGAAAAGGGTAGCTCACCTCCGTCCAGTACGCCAAGACGCGCTCGGACCCGTGGCATTCGCACAGTCTCCGCCAGAACTCCACCATGAATGTCAGCACGTCCTCTGATCGAACTCGCATCAACTAACACTGTAAGACCAGCAACGGGTTTTCTTCACCCGGTTCCCTGGTTAATTTCGCCATTCACGCGTATCCCGGATCAGAACCGGGTGAAACACCAACGGGTCACTTTTGCGCAGTAATAACGGGTCAGCGGCGTAACCCGCACCACTAGCTACTTTGACCAGGTATGAGACCCACCAATATTTAACCAGTTTTACGGATTGGAATCACCCGCCCAGTACCTGGTGTTATTCACCCGTTTGCAAACTAAGGATTAACCCGGTGAATGGGTGATTTCCACCCGTCTTGGGCATCTTAGAGTAGTCAGACACGTCGCAGATGGCACACTATTTTAAGTTGCAATAATGTTCCATTCCATCGTAGGCATCATTCACATGAATTAGATTTGACTCATTTAGCAGCCCAAGCACGATATCGCGTGATCTTTCAACGCCCAAGTCCACATAAGGAAATTGCGCGTAAGGAAACTGTGCGCAGGCTCCGCGATTGGTGGTTCATTATAAAACCCTGGTGGATATATTTTACTACTTGAACCTAGCTCATCTGCGAGCTTCGGCCTTATTCACCTTCAAGCCTGCGTGGCATACAAGCAAATAACGAGTGATGCGCACAGCCACTCTTATCTTTTGCTTTCGACCACCATCATCCAGCGATGTCGCACACTATCAGTCCCCAGCAGGAGGCAGAGGGGCTCATAGAGGACATTACTCAGGACACCATGATACAGCCAGGCAAGTTCAATTGTCAACTTGGGAATGAGTGCAGACTGATATCAATATTTTGTAGGTACAAATGGCCGGACATCGACTATGAGCAGGTTTCCACCCCACCTGCCGAACGGTTCTTGATCTCATTGATGGTGGAAATACCAAGTACCGCGGGTACGACACGGTCACCCCCGAACACACCGCGGAAGGAGAGAATTGCCCGACAGATCGACTCCGTTCTCGCCGACCGCATACAACTCGTGAAGAAACGCAAATTTATGGCACAAAATCTTGACGACTCGCTTAACAAGAACCTGAAATTCATCTTCACATTCCTCCGCGCTGCGCGCCGATCAGACCGCGAGCAGATCAACTTCCCACACTCCCCCGAGACGCTTATGCAAAGTCTTGCATCCGCGCAAAGGGCACTTGCTGAGGTTGCGGAGATGGTCCACGGGAACACGGATCTGGACGAAACTGAACCCGATGATGAGGATCCCGACAGGACAAAAGTGGAGTCGTCGCGGTTTTGATGTCAGCTAGCCTCATGTGATGGTGCTGTGATTAAATATTCATTATATGTTGTTTCCCACTCCGGAGGTCTGAAGAATATGCTCAGAGTCAAGTAGGATGGCTGTTCTCCCTCAGCATAATTTACCCTTTACTCTCACTAGCACCCCCATGCAAGAGAATATTAATCAGAAAATACGGCAGAAATACTGGTCATTCAAGTCCTGCCCGAAGAAAAGAAGTAAGGGTACGGGGCTGGTAAATGAACGAGCTTTGGATAGGACATCCGTTTTTAGAGGTAACCTGGAGCAGAACGCGACCCATTTCTGTGTGCCGTCCACACAGAGTGCACCCAATTCACGGATTAATTTCCTTATTCGGAAACAGCGTAGGCAGACTAAATGCGGAATAATCGCTGTCGGAGTAAAGAAAAGAGGCTGATGATGGGTCAAGGATGAATACAGAATGTCTCTAAGTGTCTGGATCATAATATGGGCGTGCCAGACTACCACTACGATCTATTCTGACCCAATTCTTCCCATCTGTGGTTTTAACCCGCCCGACAAGACACTGGATGCTAGAGATGTCGACGACTTCAACAGGACCATCCTTGCGATAGTAGTGCATGTCGAGATCGTTTCTTGCAGTAACATCGCATTTGCGGACGGCAGCAAGGATAAGGGTAGTCTCCTGCTGCAACTCAAGCTCGGGCGTGGGTGGGAGTTTGACGACGAAAATGTTTTGCAGTTGGCCGTAGAACGTGACCGGCTCATAGCGCGGGGCAACCCGGGCATAGCGGGCATTGGCGTCGACGAGGAGTACATACTGACAGCATGTTAGAGCCAAACAGGACAAGACCAATGACAACTCACTCGAACATAGGTAGCATCCCGTCGGTCGTCGGGTTCAGCACGTATCATTGACGATGCAAGCATGCGGTCACCGCCATCAAGGCGCTCTACTTTAGCCCACTGTACGACATTCAGTGGATTGAAATACTTCTTGATCGTAGCCACGCTTTTGTCATAACGGGTGGAAAGAGCGATCACAATTTTGCGGGCCAGCCCAGGGTCAAGTGGATTCGAAATTTGTTGAGGTGGCGGAGGAGAATGCAGGTGGGGTCTGGTCACAATATATCAGTTGGGTTTATAAAGCTTCATTTAATTTAGAGTCATACATGAAGGATGTGAAAATGCACCGTTCGCAACGTCGAGTTTAGGCGGCCCGAGTCGAAGATCGATGGCGTGTTTCACCTTCACAATAGCAAGTTGGGCAGTCGCAACGACATGCCCATCAATACTGGCAAAGGGGAAACGTCGGCTCTTGATGCATGGCTGGAGCCGGCCACAAAAGCGCTCCATGGGAAACGCCCAGTATGCCCAAACCGGCCCCGCCGCATCGATACCATCTGCAATGTGAAGCAAGGGCATGAATTGTGAGCGGACAGGCAGATAGGCGGTCTGAGGTATTGATAATATAGTCTACGGCACAGTATCCAATGAGCATGTTTGTGCAACAAAAAGATAAAAAGATAGGAACTCACTGCTCGTAGTCCTGGACCCACTATGCAAAGCCCACACGAATCGCCGCGATATCGTCCTTGGTGTATTCGAATTGGAGACAGAGATGGATAAGTTTCACGAAGTTAATGAAATGACGATAATAAATGTCCCGCGTGAATTTTTTGTGCAAAAGAGCGGGTCCGAGATAGAGCAACCAGAACGACCAAGTGTCTGCAGTGCAGGCTGTTCGGTCCTTGGAGACGTCTGGAGGCCGGGCACCGAATGCCGTAGGGATGGTTGAGCCCCCAGCTGCAGTCGCAGCCCCAATGGCATCCCAGACCGATGGATGAAGCTCATATGACCCGATCCCCGTATCGAGGCCTTTGTAAGCGCCAGTCCAGAGAAGTACGAGGTTTTTCATGACGTTCTCGTAAATAAGATGCATGAAATCATATGGGAACGAGAGTGGAAAGAAGAGAAGGACAGGGTGGAGAGAAGTGGAACCCCTTTGACACCATATTTCTTGGAGAGACGCTCCGCGGCGGCAGCGGACTCGGCGAGCTGTACTTCACGGCCCTGTTTGAGAATCTCGTCGTGCGTGCGCAAGGGAAGGTTCAGCGGATCATAGCATCTGACGCGATCCGATTGGGC